>JAVFHQ010000076.1:0-95205 GCA_035135055.1 Oleoguttula mirabilis | reverse complement strand
ATCCCTCCATCTCTCCATCCCTCCATCTCTCCATCCCTCCATCTCTCCATCCCTCCATCTCTCCATCGCCAAAGACCCCCCCTAACACTTCCCCGTGACATTCTTCGCCACCACCTCCTCAAACACCTTAGCGATCCCATCCAGAATCCTCTCCAGCGACCCGGCCCCCTGCTCCATCTCCATCGCCAGCATGCCGGCCAGCAGGTGGAAAGCCGCCTGCTTGTGCGGTGCCGCCGTCTCGTCCACCGAGATCCACTGGCCCGTGACGGCCGGCGTGGTGGTGTTGTCCGCGACGCTGAAGTTGCCGCCCATGATGCCGTTGGCATTGCTGTCGCGCTTGTTGTTGTCGCCGTATTGGTTCTGGGGGCGAGGGGGGGGCAAGTCAGTCAATCGGTCGGTCAGGCAGATCAGGCAAAGCATAAGCAACCACCCATCATCACCCATATGCAGCCTAACGCAAGTGAACAAAAATCGGAGGGCGAGAGAAAGTAAGGGGGAAGGCCGAAGAAAACAATGAACTCGCAAAATCCAAAGGAGAAAGAAATCCCGCGGACGCACCACTCCCAAATACCCCCCCAAGAAGCCCACGAGATCCCTCGCGCCCCACTTCTCGTGCCGGAACAGGGCCGTGTCATTCGCCGCCTCCGGGCTCGCGGCCACCTGCAGGCCCGTGCGCGGCCAGGCGGTGCCGCCGATGAGCTGTTGCTGGTCGTCGGCCTGGAGGTCCTGGCTCTGGTCCGCCGGGTCGACCATGAAGAGGGCGCGGCGCGGCGCGGCGTTGGCGGTGGTGGTGTCGCGGTGCGAGAGGACGTTGAAGGTGTTGGTGATGGCTGCGACGCCCCAGGTCACCATGAAGACCGGCAGGAGTCCGACCGCCATGGTTGGTTGGGTGGGTGTGGGTGTGATGTGGGTGTGAGTGAGAAGGTGTGTGAGTGGGTAAATGGGTAATAAGCGTGAGTGTGAAGGTGAGTAGGAGGGAAGAGGGAAGGTAGGAAGGTAGGAAGGTAGGAAGGTAGGAGGGTAGGAGGGTAGGAGGGTAGGAGGGTAGGAAGGTAGGAAGGTAGGAAGGTAGGAAGGTAGGAAGGTAGGAAGGGAGGTGGGAAGGTGGTCGAGTGGGAAGGAAGGAAGGAGGGGCAGGGCCGCTCTTTTGTGCCTGGCCCCGTCTTCTCTCTGCGTTTCTGTGTTGAGCTTGGGTGGGTTGGAGGGTTACCTCTTGGGGCTCGTCATGATGTGAGGGTCTCAACAATTGTTGCTTCTACACTTCATTGCGTGGAGTCTTGGCCGTAGAGGCGGGTTGGTGGGGTGGATGGAGTGGGGAGGCTGGATGGATTGGGGAGGTTTTGTGCCTCTTTTGGGCAGGTATAGAGCCATCTGAGACATCTCCCTCCGTCATAGCGGTAGGCGTCGGCCGTAGTCATCGACTCGTGGAGTCGTTGGGTCTGTATCGGGTGCGGTGCACGGGTCATTGCCCGGGTGATTATGGGAAACCAGCACCGAACAGCTGGGTACCCCCGTCCCGATCGAGCGGAGTGGTTCAAGTCATGGCAGCAGCCCCATCGGGCCTCCCAAATGTTCGAGGATGGTCGCGCGGGACCGGGGTTGTGCACCCCATAGGGAGGTATGACTATGGCTAATGGCACCGCTTCGGGCTCACCTTACCCAGCAGCTTACACATCCACATCCATCATACTTCTTCAACGGACGAGTTACGGGAAGTTGCGAACCGCTGTCTCGGGCGTTCCGCTACGTCGGGTCATGCTAGTGCACAACTGGAGCACTGCCTGCTGGGTGCACCCATTCATATCGCATGCGCGCACGCCATCGTTCTGCACTGGGCACAGACAGTCATGCTAAGCTTGCCCTCGCCCTCTCGGCTTCCGCCGCTGCCTCGAGCCACCCGGCGGTGCTTTGCTCTCGCGCGCCCCTCCTCCTCCTCCGTTGCCGCCTAACGACTGCGCGCCCTCCTCCTCCCACGTCCTCACCAGTGCCAGCTCCCGCGCCACTCGTTCCGGCCTAGCCTTCGCGCCCACAACGATGTCCTCGCCATGGCCATCACCGCGCTGCCCAGCTGCAGCGGCCGTGCCATCTGCTACCCCAACTTTCCCTTCCCCTTCCATCTGCTGGCCCTGAGCACCCGTCTCCATCGCGGCACTGCTCTGCACCAATGCCTGGAACCGTGCATCGACCTTCAGCACTGCATCCGCTTTGATGAGGGCCGTGATCGCTTCGTTGAAGTAAGCCGCATACCCTCGGTCGCCCGCGAGTTTGGCCACGGCGTCGGCGGCAGGGAGGTCGTCTGCGAGGACCGAGTGTTGCCAGGAGGAGGCGAGGTGCCGGATGGACTTTTTACGGTGGTATTCTTTCTGCGCATCGGCCTCTTTGTCGGCCGGCTGCGCGAGCTTCTGCACGCTGTGCTTGGGTGCCTGGAATCATGCATGGTTAGCTTGTGGACTTTCTCCAGTGGAAAATGCTGTCGTGGTATGGTGACGGCGAGTACGGGAGCATCAGGCGCTTCCGTGGACGTCGGGATGGGGTCGTTCGAAGCTCCTGTTGGTGTACGCCTTTCTCCGGCTGTTGGCGCGAAGATTGCGAGCTGCCGCCGACTACAGCGGCATCGGCCACCCACGACGGTGCTGGAGAGATGTCGCTCGGGGCTGCCACTCGGAGCGCTGTCACCGTGTGCTCTCTCCGGCGCTTGATGCGACCCTTGTGTGCTGGTGGCGAGTACGGGAGCGCCGCTCCCTTCTTACGATGGCGAAGGACTGCTGTTTGATAATGCCGTCCGTGTTTGCCATCTCCGGTTGATGGTGCCACCGTTGAGAGCGGGTGCCGAGTGCAGCAGCATTGTGCGCTACTCATGGGCTCGGAGGCGCATCCTTTGGATACGGCATGTCTGGATAAATCGGACGGATTGACTTACCATGATGTTAAGATAGCGTTGCAACGGAGTAGGCGTGGGTTGTCTCGCGATTATATTCGGAACTTCTCGGTGTGTAGTAGAAGAAAGTGTGAACGAAAAGGGAAGGAAGTCGAAGGTGCGGAAACTAGTCGAGTGCCAAGACAAAAGGTGAAGTGAGGTTCAGCAAAGGTCCGCTGGCAAGCCTGAGGCGTGCAGGGTACAATGGAGTCCCACGTACGCGATCTATCGGGATATATGTGTCTCTTGCGCGAACCGCCGGAAGATGCTGGCACGCTCCTCGCTCCATGCTCCATGCTCATTCACTCCTTTGTGAATAACGCCAGGCGCCTCGCTTTGCAAAACCCAAGACAGATCCTTTTTGACAACGAATTCCAGCGCTTTCTATGCCCAAAAGTGCCCTAATAACGCCTGTATTCGTTCCCTCCCAATGCTGCACAACCCAACCGTAAGATCTTTCTATCGTGCGACCTCCTTAGGTGGCCCGAACGTGTCGTGCAATCGCGAAACAATGGTGAAGATCAACGCACTGCTCGGCGCGCTCCTCATACACGTAATACCGCACCCGCGGTAGAGGCCCTTCAGCCCATGAGCCTTCCACAGCTCCTTACCCACACTCGTGAACGTCGGCCGCACGTGCGTCAGCTCCCCGGTCTGCATCTTACTCTTGATGGTGTCGGCCGGGTAGAACAGGAAGTTGTAGCTCACGCCCGCCACCGCGCCTGCTATCAGCTGCTGCGGGAGCTCGAGCTTGACGTCTGTTACGGGCTTATCTTGCTGCTTGGCGATGCGCTTCTTGAGGTAGATCGAAGTGGCCTCGTTGCAGCCGAACCAGGCTGAGGAGCCGCCGGTTTCGCGCACGAAAGTGCCGAATTGGCCGCGCCAGAAGCCGCGCAGGCCTTCGCGGCGGAAGACGTCGCGGACTACTGTCAGGGGGGAGAGGGAGGTGGAGGTTGGAATGGCGCCGGGACGGAGGGAGAGGTCGACGGAGGAGTGCAGCGGGGCTTGCATGCGGCACTTGACCAGCTCGATGGGCGTCAGGACTAGCGAGGTGACACCGCCGGACATGGCGCCTGCTAGGGCCAGAGCGGCGAGCGGCAGGTCTTTCTCGTCGTGGACGGGGAAGGCGGTTTGGCAGAGCAGGCCTTTGGCGACCGAGTAGGACCAGAACAGGCACGCCGTCTCCGCGGCCGCGCCGGCCAAGGGTGCGCTCACGCCGCGGTACAGGCCTCGGAAGCCGTCGTGCGAGAGGGCTTGCTTGAAGCAGTCGAGGGGGCCTTTGTAGCGGAGCGGCAGGTGGTCGGGTTGGGACTGCAGGCGGACTTTGACAGTGTCGAAGGGGTACTCGACGAACTTGCCCACGAGGCCCGCGAAGCTGCCGAAGACGATGTCCTTGAGCGCCTCGTTGCCTTTGGCCTGGGCCTTGTCTGCGGCGCTGGGAGGGTCGGACATCTGTGCGCCGTGTGTTGTAGCGAAGGTACTAGGTGTCTTGGTGTCCATGATGCTCGACAGCCAGTCTCTTCTGCTTGTGTGATCCTCGCTACAGCGCTCTTGAAACGGCTAAGGGAGTGTGGTGTAAAGTCAAGCCCCACGCGCTCTTTCACATGTCAATGTGCCGGCGGTGGGAGGTGAGGTGGATGCTATCGCGGGAGCATGTTGGAGCAGGTATCCGCGGGAGGGAGATTGTTGGTTGGAGAGAGATGGGTTCGGTGTACGTCCCACCTAGGGCACTAACAAACCCGCGCAGTGCACTGCTTGGTATCGTGGGTCCACGCAGCCAGCGGTGTAAGATCTGCAAAGAAATCACGACCACGTCACGCGGCCCGACTCACGCCATGCAGGTACTGCGCATCTCTTCCCGCCTCTACTACCTCTCTCCTACTACCTCCTACCTCTATCATCACGCCTTCTCCTTTTCGGGTATTCAGAACGCCACCGAACATACGACGAGTGGACATGATTGCGAAATACAGCCATGATCCCGATCACGGACGCACCTACCTATGGCGCGTCGAGTGATAATACTGCCCGTGCTTTATCTGACAGACCTCTACCGCTCAGAACGCCTTGACGTCAGGTCCTCTTGCACTCTCCACGCACGACCACTAGCAAGTTTACTATTATGTGCATGGTCTTCCCGCGTCTTGAGCTTGTCGCTATGTGTGTGAGCGCGGAGTAGTGATATGCGTCCTGCAACATAATGTAGTCGAGGTCCTCCATGTCGTTCCAATCGGCCCCACCCCGAAATCGGCAAGTCCGACGGATACGCTGAGAAATCACGGTCAAGCACTGGAAATCCAGTCCGGGAACAATCCGACCATATTTCTTTGCGGCAAGCTTTCGGTGGTGGTATATCGAGTCGAGTGTTGAGGTAGTCTGTCGTGAACAGTGCAACCAGGCGTTCCACAGATCGGTATGGCCGAGGCATCGTCTTCGAAGTCGCTGACCGCAACCTCGCCACGCCTGTCACTCGCCAAGGACACCGCAGAGGAGCGGACATATTCCCTCCCGGAGCACCCCGATGCGGATGATGAAGACGAAGATGCAGAGACCGTCAGGGACCCTGCGCTCGAACGACGACTACGTCTGAAAGTCGACCTCAGACTCTGTACTATAGCCGGCCTCCTCTGTTCCCTCAACCTCCTGGACTCTGGAGTCATCAGCTCAGCCTCAGTCACATCGATGCTTTCCGACCTGGATCTCACCGGGAACCGGTACTCCGTCAGTATCTTCATCTTCACCATCGCCAGCATAACCTTCCAGCTCCCGTCGACCATCGCCGTCCGTACGTATGGGCCGCGGAGATGGTTCGCTTTCATCACGTTCTGCTTCGGCATCATCACGATGTGCACGGCTTTCATCCATACTTGGAAGGAGATGATTGCTTTGCGAGTTCTGCTTGGCATGGCCATGAGTGGGATTTACCCGGGCTTGACCTACTTGATCTCCACCTGGTACCTACGGAGCGAGCAGCAGACACGGTTTGCTTATCTGCAGACCGGCGAGGTCATTATCTTGGCTACCGGCAGCATCGTCAACTTCGGTCTCAACAAGCTGAACGGCAGAGGTGGCCTTGCCGGCTGGAGGTGGATGTTTCTAGTGCAGGGGCTGATCACCATTCTCCTTGGCTGCGCCACTTACTTCTGGATGGTCGACTTCCCGGAAGAAGCGCACCGGAGTCTGTACTTCTTGACGGAAGAAGAGCAGAAATTAGCCGTCTCCCGCATCCAGGCAGACAGGAAGGATGTGCAAGCCGACCCTTTCTCCTGGAACAAAGTGCTACGTCATGCTGGCGACCCGAAGGTGTACGGCTTCGCCTGCATGTTCTTCCTCCTCAACCTCGTCTCAACCTCGCTCTCCTACTTCCTCCCCATCATCCTCCAGAGCGGCATGGGCTTCAGCGAGAATGCCTCCATCCTCCTCTCGGCCCCGCCTTACTACTACGCCGTCATCCCCGTCATCCTCTCCTCGATCATCGGCGACCGCTACCGCATACGCGGACCCATCATCATCTTCAACAGCCTCTGCCTCATCGTCGGCTTCTGCATGCTCGGCTTCACCGACCAAGTCACCGTCCGCTACATCGGCACCTACCTCGCCACGGGCGCCTACGTCAGCAACTGGGCGGCGTTGAGCGCCTTCTACGCATCGAACATTGCGGGACAATGGAAGCGCGCCTTCACTGCTGCAGCGGTCACGGCGCTGAACGGGGCGGGCGGGATCGCGGGGAGTTTCATTGTGCGGCAGCAGGAGGCGCCACGGTATCTCACTGCCGTTTGGGTCAGTATTGGGAGTCATGTCTTGATGATTGGCTTTGTTGCGGGCTTTTCTGGCTACTTCTATGCGGCGAATAAGCGGCAGAGGGCTGGTAAGGCGGTGCTGGAAGGGACGGAAGGCTTCCGGTACTCATACTGATTGTTTGCTATCTGCACGCAAGGAAGCCTATGCAAGCCTCAGCAGTCATGTTTGGGGAACAACAGTCTTTCATGTTGCTGAGACCGCCGAAACGGTAGGCTGTGCTCCATCGTTGCTCCCTTCAACGCCATTATGCGGTCATGTCTCGGGACGATGTCCCGCGCGGAATATGAAGACCTTTGCATGTACCAGGCAGCCACCTTGCTTTGTGTCCGTCGCGGCTGAGACCGAACACTTTATCGGACGCTGCAGTCGGCTTTTGTTTGCTATGTTAGGATGGTAAGGCATATCAAGCTCCGAACTTTCTGCAGGTTTGGAAGCTTCATCGTTGCTCTCCCGGGCACAAGACTCAGCGTAGAGGTTCCATCTTCATCACACCCTTACATTTTCCGCACAATGGGCATGACACCGCCAGATGATGCATTGTCTGGACACGGACACGACAGCCAGGACGACGGCGAGCGGCAGAATGACGACAGCCGCCAGCGCACAACGCTCACCACGGCAGAGCTGTTCAGCGGCCTCCACCGCAGATTCGACATCGGGCAGACTGGGACTGGCATGGACGGCCCGGCGGACCAGCATGCCTTGTCCACGCTCGCTGGTGATCGCCCCTTCAGGATCGACTTCTGGACGGATGGCTCCGCGAGCGTGCAGTACTGGCCGCCGCACGTTCACGAGATGGATGCTTCCGGTACGGGATATGGTGGACCGGGCAGTGGGCCACGCGGACAGGGCAAGAAGCGCCGCAGATCATCCTCTGGCGACGATGACGAGGACGACGATGATGCCCGCCGCAAGCGCAAGGCGCAGGCTAAGAGCAACAAGCCCGATCGTAACCCAGCAACAACCAAGAAGTGCGGTACGACAACAAGGCACCACGCCAAGACCGCCGCGCAAGCTGGAGGTGCAGACGCATTCGACGTAGACGACGTCGTTTCCGCGGATCAGCACTTCCTTTTCGGCCTCGCGGCTCACAACCTCGAGCCCCTGAGCGACAACGTCTTCGAGCGGTTGGCCGGCTTTGTAGCCGAGCATCAGCGTCTTCGCCAGCAGCCTCGCAACGACGCATCCTCGCCGCCGTCGAAGCAGCAGACGCCGCTTGAAGGACCACCAGCACCACAGCTTTTCGATGGTGGGCAGGAGGGCAGGACTTTCACGGGGCAGTACAACCAGGGCTACACGGCAGCCATCGATGGAGTTCCTGGTCGCTGGGAGTTCTACAGTTACGACGGTGAAGGCTCTTCTGAAGAGTACGCTGCGACGAATCTGGGTCGCCACGCGACGCATTTCCCTAACATCGACCGTCCGACTGCCAATCAGGTTGCTGGGCTTCGCGCTCGCGAGATAGCAAGCGCCGGTAGTGACGGTATCACGACTGGCATCAACATTGTTTGGGTTCCGGATCGGGAGCGTCATGTGCTGCTCGGCCAGCCCTCGGTCAATGGGCAAGGCGCGGCTGCCAACATCTCCAGCGGCCCAGATACTGCAGGCGCCAATGAGACCAGTCAAAGTGGCCCGGCTGCCAACGCCGGTCATACTGGCGATGGCCCTCGCCTGCATTCGAGCAGCAAGAAGGGGCCGGCGGCATTGCAACCAGGCAGCGGCAAGCCCAAAGACCGTGCCACCAGCGCTTGGCAAGCCGCCAGCACCAACACCCATAGCCGCAAGAACAGCAACATGCCAGTGTCTCCGAAGAGTAAGCCGAAGGAAGTGACGCCCAGCTCGAAGCAGACCGGCAAAAGCGATAAGGCTCCGCGGGGGTGGATGATGGTTGAGGAGCTACCCAGCCCCAGCCACCCGGTCGACGTTGCCCGGAGACCTGAAGACAACCCATCACTCATTATACCCGATGGACCAAACGGCAAGAGGGCACCGCGGTACAGCATTGCACCTACTGGCACTCCCGCACCAATTGCATTGAATACAAGGGGTGGTGCGAAGAAGGGCGCGAACCGCGGCCAGGCTGCTACCGACAATAGGGCATCGGCGCTGAAGACAAATGGCCGGACAACAACCCGGAACCCTGCTATGCCACCAGCGCAGACCATGCAGCCTCCACCACGTCCAGCAGCTAAAATGGGGGCTTCCAGGCAAGAGCAAGGTTTGAACAAGCAAGGTGAGTCTTCTGCTGCTGGTGATACCGCCTCTCTCGGCTCGATGCTCGAAGCCTGGCTCGGAGACCAAACGAGACGTTCGTCGCTGACTGTGAACAACTCCCAAGGCCGACGTGACACCCTTACCCAGCAAACGCAGGTGCAGCGACCATCCAGTCACAAGCCATCGCACTCTGGACCGCGGCGTCCACCAACACCACATCCAGACTCGCCGTTCGCGGCAGATGGCTCTTCCAAGCCCCTCTCCACCAAAAAGCCTGTCAAGCATGCTGGCAAAGACGATGATGGCGTCAGCCGCTCTGGCACAGGTGCTGGCTCCGGAGAAGACGGTGGAAGGAGAGGATTGTACGCTCGCATGTCGGCGCCGAGCGCTGGATTCCAAGCCATCAACAGGGCGCCCATCGAGATCAGCAGTGCTGATGAAGAGAATTCGTCTCTGTATGAGCATGACTCTGAGCCTGAACCGGGGCCTGCTTCGGGCTTGCGGTCGGAGTCGGAATCGAAGTCTGACAATGTCAAGACGCCGCCGCTATCCGCGCGAGCATCCGCCCAGGATGATGACAGCCTTACGCCGGATACTCGCAATCAGCTCAAGGATGACGAGGACTCGCCGAACAACCAGCGTAACGGCGACGGCCACGGCCACGGCAGAAGAAGGCCGCGTGACGATGAGGACGAGCCTCACGGGGAGGAGAGTGGTTCGTCGGGGAAGAAGGCGAAGTATGTGAAGGGTAAGGGAGCGGAGCGCTGATTGATGCAGCTGGATGGTTGATGACATGCTGGCAGGTGAGGCCGCCGACTTGCTTGGGTTCGGCTTCCCACGATA
Organism: Oleoguttula mirabilis; assembly: GCA_035135055.1. Lineage (NCBI taxonomy): Eukaryota > Fungi > Ascomycota > Dothideomycetes > Mycosphaerellales > Teratosphaeriaceae > Oleoguttula > Oleoguttula mirabilis. Next base: position 85,430 of record JAVFHQ010000076.1, on the reverse strand, counting down.
CGCCCGGCGTTGAGATACCGCTGCGGATGTGTACTCTGTCTGTATACTGTTGCCCACTTGCTTCCTGCTCTGGTTTTATGCATGCGGTGCTCTGGACGGACGATGACTTGTATAGTATGCGACAAACGGAGTTATAGATCAGTTTAGATGCTTATTTTATGCGCTTTCCACTGCTGACGTCTCTTCAACACCCTTGGCTTTCGTTCTTGCATACATCTTCCGAAACATTCTGATGCCCCCTCAAGCTTTACAGAGGTATCATGCCCACTTGGGGTGGTTGCCATATCGAGAAAATGTTGTTGCAATGTGGTTGGGAGTGACAAAGGTGATTCCTGAAGCCAGGTTCCATCACCCAGCGCCAAAAGTCGCAAGGCTCTCTCAATAGCCGCCTCGCTAGCCTCTTTACAGCCAGGGTTTCGAGCGCACTACAATAGGACGGCCTTGCTGACACAAGCTGAGTTCCCCTTTTTTGCCGATGTTCAGCGGTTTCAGTGGCACTGCAGCTCCCTTCCTGAACTGACCGCGCCAACATGCGGCCAGTAGAACTCCTTCGCCACCTGACCACCATTGGACATAGTCCGCATAGGTGCCACAGACGTCAGGTACACACCCAATGAAGCAGAACTCGCCTTTGTCTCTAAAGCTCACGAGCAAAGCTCCGCCGTTTTGTGCATCTGCGGCGGCTTCTTCCTACCCCTCCAAGCCCGCGTGCTCGAAGGCAAGGTGGCGACGGCTCCTCGGTTCTTGATCCTAATGCTGAGCGATGCTCACCCCGAAACGAAGTGGGTAGAGCGCCGACGGGCCGAAGAAGGCACGCTGTGGACTGCCGGTGCACTGTTGAACGGATTGGATCTGATAAGGGCTTTCGTGTCGGAGGTGTGGGGTGGTGAGGGAAGTCTTGTTGGGCCACTGCTGGACATCGGTGGATGGTCTATGAGGGATCGTGAGTATGAGTAGGCCGGCGACCAGGTATAGAGCTTGTGGAGTTCGAGTCTGAACGTCTTTGTCGACGTCGTCAGTCGGGGTTGACGGTGGAACTCTGAAGAGTTTATGCTCGAGAGACTGGCAGGTTCGAGCAGTATAAGGAAGTATTCAACTGAGCTACGTAGGATCTGGCAGACCATATTACTATGCTACGATGTATCACTGCCTCCGGCCTTCAGCCAATGTGCGGGATGTAGGTCGTCCAAGTAGTGACGAACGGCTCTGGCGTCAGGTAGAATAAGCAGCGGAACATCTCAGCAATGAGCAGGAGCCTTGCCATGCCATACAAACCAAGAGCGACACAGGCGGTCACTTTCCAGGAATCATATCTGATCACCGGAGGGATGACGAACAATACAACGATCGCAAAGGGCAGCACAGCCACCGAGGTCAACGCGGCAGCTCGCCAGACCCACAGGTCGATGACCGTTGGGAATACTAGGTTCCATCCAGCAAGATGGAACGCTCCAAAGAATATGCTGATCAAGGGCACCAGGGCAGCTTCGGCCGTTTCTTGTGGATTCTCCAGCTTCGCGCGGCGATCATGCCCGTAGACCGCTTTGAGCCATGCGTTGTCGAAAGGGCCTCTCGTCCCAGCCGCATCCCGTATCTCCGGTGGAACACGGCCTTTTAATCGTGCTAAGACTGTCACCGTCATAACAGATTGCGGCTTGTATAGCGTGAACATGTAGGTGACCACAGAGCATGCGACGTAGCTTGTGGCACCTAGCTCCAGTTGAGACACCCTCAAGCCACGCCGGACTCGCACGAGCACCTGGACGACAAAATATGTTGCTTGCCAGCTCGTCAGTACCTTGGTGAAAATGTCATTCTTTGACTTGTCCATGAGCTCTTCTTCTGTCACCTGCGGAGCCGTGTCGAGATGGTTCCCTTCAATGGCAGTTCGTAGACTCTTGGCCGAAAGCAGGAAGGCACCTCCACCTCCACCGTCACTTTCGTGGAGCTCCAGATCTTGTTGCTGTGCCCCACGACGACGTCTGCCAAAGAGCTTAGACCAGATGCTCTGCGTGTCGTGCCTCAGCTGCTCTCTCAGTCTTTGGCCATCGTACAACAAAGTAAACCCTCCCATATCAGCGAAGACCATGTGGGATATGGTCCAGTCGCTTCTGGTTTCTGGCCTGGACGCGTGTAGTAGTCTGAGCTGCTCCCGAGCGTCACGCCAATCGAAGATCGCCCTAGTGAGTATGAACTCTGGCGCGAGGATGGTAATGACGGCCCAAAGCAATGAAGACCAGATGGGCATCCATTTGATGGCGCCCCAAAAGCCCGCATCGCGGCCTTGTCGAGGCTCCGGAACATCCAGATGCAAGACGGCGTACGTACAGGTGATGATTGTGGCTACGGATGCCCATAGTATGTCGAGTGTGCTTCGGATATTGGGGGAGCCAACATAGTTCGTCTCTGGCGGCGGCAGTGTGCAGTTCGTCTTTACACTGCTGCATGTTGCTGCCAGCCCTAGATCCCCGGACAAGATGAAGAACAAAAGCAAAGCGCGCATCATTCAAGACACAGAGAAGAGCGTGAGAAAGCTGAGACTCCAGAGAAGGCCGAGAGCGCCCGCGAAGAACTTTGAGCCTTTTCATGTGCGCCGTGAGGCCGCCTTTTGGACAAGTAGCATGACCTTATTCAGCCCAGGAGACGAGCATCCGTCAAGAGAGGGCTGCGGCGTTAGTGGACGCCACGCTGCAAGCAGAATTGACTGCTGCGGCCGCCGTCTGCGGCCGTCAGACACTCAGAAGAGGTCGCAATAGATCTGCATGGTGCCATTGCCTCAGGCCCTCAGCCTTGTGGGCGGGACCGAAATACCGATGGTGGGACCAAGTACGTTGTGTATGAGAGACACCTACCCGGGTGCCGATACAGTGTGCAATGTTCGATGGGGTCCTTGCTGTCTGATCGTGGCCAAAAGATGGCATGGCCTGGTGGTCCACCGACATGCGCCCCGATGGCTCCGGCCCGCGAGGCTGGTCATTAGGCGCCACATTATGCAAGCCTGCTTTCTGGGGTTTCTGGGCAAGGCGAAGTCACTACTCAGCTTCACATGGACACACCAATCTCACTAATCACAAGCTATGTGTTCGACGCATTGTGTGATCGTGTGACATCTCAGACTCCTGGAGCAATGGACCTGCTTCCCTTCAGAGCTGGGAGAAGAGGGACACCTTGTAAGCGTCCACACGCATCGGCTGCAACACTCTACCTCAAAAGAGTCAGTGATTGCCCAACAGCGACCTCCTTGGCTAATCGTCCAGCTTTGTCACCCTTCAGGATCTTGACCTTCTGGTCTGCGCCGTTGTAGATCAGATACTTGACCGTCTCGATTCGATCCCCTTCCGCCGCCAGATGCAACGCTGTCCAGCCGTTACGAGTCACCCCGTTCAGACCCGCTCCATGGTACAGCAGCACTCGCACACTGTCCGTATTACCCCTCTCTGCAGCATCCAGAAACGGCGTCCGGCCCCTACCATCATCCGTATTGACCTTGGCTGGGAGCGGCCTCCTGCTAAGCAGAGCATTGACGACCTCGCCGTGGTTCTGGTAGGCTGCAATATGCAGCGCTGTCCGACCACGGTCATTCAGCGCGTTGATGTCGAGCTTTCGGTCTATCAAACGCTTAACGGTTTCCAGATGCCCTTGCTCGCAGGCCAACATAAGGGCCGTCCACCGGCGAGCGCGCGTCGGAGCATCAATCTCGTACCGACCAGTTTCTAACAGCTGAGAAACTTCATCATGTCGCCCGTTGGCCGCGGCTTCATGGAGCGGATTCCGGCCATCGTTGTTCGTTGCAATGGGTTGCGGTACCCTCTCCATGGTCTCCAGATCGGCTTTGCGAGTTCGGTCCACGTTCCGCAGCGTCAGGAGCTGAGCTGCCCAGTCGTACCGAGCGAACATGTTCGAGAGCGCTCTGTACTTCCGCTTGCTGCAGAGAGCGTCAACTAGCTTGGCGATGATGCCAAGTACAGTCTTGTACAATGCGACATAGTGGCGCTCGAGGGAGAGTCGGAGGTCCAGCAGTTCTGCGTTGTCGCCCACACGCGGGACGACCTTTTCGCTCTCGCTGGCAGCACGAACGAGAATGTCGGCCGCTTCTGAAGCAGTCTCGAACATTGCTCTGTCCTCTTCTTTGCATGTGTGGTACAGCTGTGGCAGTAGCGTCGTCAGTAAGCTGAAAGTTACCTTGCTACACCGCCTGGACGTACCTCGAAGGCTACGAACAGGCCCGCCACTGCGACCGTCGCTGGTGGACTGGCGGAAGCGGCTGCTGCTACGATCTCCTTGGCTTTGTACATGACATCGCAAATACTGCTAACGCGAGACTGAGTCCCTTTCAGTGACTCCAGATAGCTGGATTTTCTTTCGATCAACTGGAGCAGGCGTTTGCGGCCGCGCTCGCTTTCGAGATCTCCGATGGCGTTGCCGCCTGCAGCCTGTTCTTTCCCAAGGGTATCGTCGAATCTGGCCAGTGTCTTCTTCCCGTCATCGTATTCCTTTAGCTGTTGGTATGCTGTGTCCCAGAGGTCTGGATGAGCCTGCGATTTCGCGCTTTTGGCCATGGCTGGGATGGCTGGCATTCATACGAGCTGGGTGAATTGTCAGAGCAGATGTGATTTTATAGCTTAACGACCCAACAAGATGACCAGTAATGGATTGCGCAATCTACGCTGCGCTGCGATGTAGTTGATGCAGTTGGAGATTCAATAACAACGGTATGGTACTGTGCATGCATCTTCAGCTGGGCTGCGGCTGAGCTACCCTAGTAAGTGTGGGTCACAAATGTACCTTCCACCTCATTTTCTCGTCCAGGTCCTCGATGCACAGACTTGATGACGAGACGGCATACTGCTTGGTGCTTAGTATGAGGTCTTCATAGGAGCTGTAGTCACTGTAGTGAGGAGGAAACCCTGGCAGACCAAACCCCGATGCCCTCGGGCCGACTGCCGGGCTGATCGTCAGGCACCACTCCGGCCTGCAAGCTTACGTTCTGGCTTGCGTTGCATTGCGTCGCTTTGGTGGAAAGACCAAGCCCCATCGCCTTGTCACCCTTCCAACGCCTCCAGAAGTCCAGTATTCGGCTCCCGAGACGTTGCAATGCAAGCGCGATCCCAGCCCCATTGATCGTCCCACCTCACACTGCCTGACCCTAAGCCAGCACCATGGTCGGCGTTCGCCAACAAGCCGCCTTCCATAGCGATAGAGACGCAAATGGCAGACCGCTGTCGGCAAGCGAACGCGAGAAGCTCTTGAAGCCATACCTCCCGGCGGCACCGAAGACGCAAGCGACAGCTCAACCACAACAAAATGGCAAGCAAGCGAAGCTCTTCACACACAAACCTCGAGTACGACCAGCGATCCGCCATGCGATTCACTACCTACTCTTCACGATCATCCACACGGTCTTCAGCGTCTACATCCGCGTTCGGCAGGTCTACCATGCGGTAGTGGACAGGGTGCTGGCGATATTGTATTACCATCACCGCACACCAGAGCTGATCAAGCGGGATGTCAAGAATTTGAGCAAGGTGCCACAGCATCTGAGCGTAATACTACAACTACCGCCTGAGGGAGGTAAGAAGGACAGGCTTGAGACATTGGTGAACGATGCTTGTGAGGTCGCGGCTTGGAGTGCTTGTGCGGGTGTCCCTATGCTTTCGATCTATGAGCGGACAGGTAGGGCTTACGCAATGCATCGGATAGACGTCAAAGCAAAGGCTAATGGGGTCGCAGGCATCCTCAAATCCTCGCTCCCACATCTCCACCGCCGCATCGAGCGCAACCTAATATCCTACTACGGCGCCACCTCACCACTGAAACCGACCGTCTCCCTCCGAGCGCCGCATCTACCTTCTTACAGCCCTCCACACTCGCCGGAGCCCAGCAGTAACGGCACGACAGAGTCCTCGCGCCCACACATAACCATCCTGCTCATATCGGCCTCCGACGGCCGCCAGACCCTGGTCGACCTCACACGCACTCTCGCGTCCATGGCGCAAGATCAGAAGCTGCAGCCCGCTGACATCAGCGCCGAGCTCATTGATGCTGAAATCTCCGAGTCTGTCATGGGCGAGCCGGACTTACTTATCTGCTTCGGAGACAGAGTAGTGCTCGATGGGTATCCGCCTTGGCAGGTCAGGCTGACGGAGATCTATGGCGTGCAGGATCATGTTGGCGGGGTGGAGTATCATGTGTTTTTGAGGGGACTGTATCGGTTCGCAAAGGCTGAGATGAGGTTTGGGCGGTAGTGGCTATCCATTGACCCTAGGCTGATAGACCTGTGTCACCTAGAGACGTATGAATCGTGCATGACCACAGCCACCCCACCTGAGTCGTTCTGCTCATTGCGGAAGCGTACGATATTCAAAGTATCCCGTTGGCAGACCTGCCGCATCGGGTAGTTGCGCTTCTCCACGTGGCGTCAGTCTCAGTCCCGCTTATGCAGGCTGACGTCGAGCGATCTGCGAGACCCGTGGCTGTGCACGATTCCGCAGCCAATCGTCGCAAGACTCTGAGCTGCCCTTCGAACACCACATGCGCGGCGCAGCTGGTGAATATATGCCAGTCGTGTCCACTTTCACATCTGCACAGATGTGTTACAGACAACGCGGGTGGGAAGTATGAGTAGGCGATAAGATTCCGTTGGCGCGACGGCCTCTAACAGCGACCTCCCTACGTATTTCTTATAGCGATTTACCGACGGCGTGCTGCCTTCCCAAACAAACGACAGCGTCGACCACCAGAAGCAGTTGTGTCCATCCACCGCCCGACATGAGGCTCTCCCCTCTTCCCAAGGGTGCCTCAGGCTTTCTACTTGCGCACACCTGCCTTATCCGCCTCGCATCAGCAGCGCAAAGCACAACAGTCATCGCCCTCACCTCAACAACTACCGTAACCCAAACAGCGACCGGCACGAACGGCGCTTGCGACCACTTCTATGGCGCTTGCGTTGTGTACGGCGGGTACGGCGGCTCGGCGGAATAGACCACAACCGTCTACGCTAGCGGGTCGCCCAAGACAACTCCGACACCTTCGACAAGCACGACGACTTTGGTTACCAGTACGGCGACGGTGACACAGACGACCACTGTCAATGCAAGCGGAGCTTGCGAGAATTATGACGGGGCGTGCGTGGTTTATGGGAGCGGGAGCGCGGGGACGGCGACGAGTACTGTGTACGCCGGCGCAAGTAGCAGTGGGAGCAGTCGTGGGAACAGCAACGGCGATGGAGAGATTGGTGAGACGAGCAGTCGTGGGGGCGATGGTGCTATAGGCGCCGCGGCTGGGTTGGACAAGACATGGGCTGCAGCGTCTGCCGTGGGCGTCGCTTTGGCGGGTCTGTTGCTCGTGATCCATCTATGACGCGCTGGACGCAGGCCCTGTGGGGGGTGTACGGGCGGGTGCCTTTGTTGCATTTCCGTTAGATAGTCTCAACGAGTTCTGATCTGCATGCGCTTACTATACCGGAGTCTGATGCGCTGCACGGTCTCCTGGGGAAGAGGACGAATACCACCACCTCGCACGATTCGTGAACAGAGCCGTGCGCCACCATCCCTGACTCCCTACAGAGCGACAGCAGCGGATTGGTCCTCGTTCAGAGTGCTGATTTTACGGCCCCCGGAGTTCGGTCTGGTGATATCAATGGAACGATGACCTAGAACTCACTCGATGGCCCGCTTGTCGATGGTTGATGTGTCTCTGGTATGTCTACATGCTGGTTACCTACCGTGGCTCCAGCCTGCCGGTCCACCACTGGAGTACAGGAGAGCCGACGGGTCGAGATCTGTCTGCGACCTTATGGCATTCGTAGGTCGACCTATGGGCTTCAGCTAGGCATTTGTTACGTGCTATATCCTTGCTTTAGACACTACATGTGGCGTGACATCAACTTCGAAGAAATATCTGTACACCCGTTGCAGAAAGCGTCGTGGATTCGTCGCAGCCTTGTGCAGTATACGAGGTTTATCAATAACCTGCAGTATCTCGACTGCTTTTTTGTCTGCCGGACAACCCTAGCTCGACACCTCTTGTGAAAGGCCACGCTGCCCACCAGGGCCACCACCAGTGCACTCACTCAGCGGACCTGAATGAAAACGCGGTCATATCGCGTCAGTGGGAAGTCCCCGTTGTCCGTTCCCTGCAAGATGATCGAGACTGTCTGGCCTACTGTGGCATTGGTAGGCACACTCACGTGTGCCTTGTTGCCGGTGTAGGTTATGGTGACGCGGCCGGGGTATGTACCTTCCTCGAAGTACTGCCACCAGGTCGTCGCGACTTCATCCCCATCCGGATCGCTGACGGCCGCTGTCAGCCTCACGGCCGAGCCCGCGCTTGCGTACACAGTGTCGCCAGCCACGATGCGGACGGATGGGGGATGGTTCGCCGCGGCGTAGTCGGGCGTCAGCGTCCACTGGATACGCGCCGCGAAGTCGTTCTGCACGGCCGGGATCCAGCGGTCGGAGGTGTAGTCAACCACTTCGGTGCCGTTCTGGTTCTTCTCCTCGGCCACGGTGTTCCAGAGGTCGGGCTCGGAGACATTGCGCACGGCGCGGCCGCCCCAGCCGCCGAGACTGGGGTTGGCGGGGTTCTGGAGGCCGGTGGTCAGGAGTGGCAGGAAGCAGATGTCATCGCCCTCGCCGAGGTAGTCATCGGGGCTCAGTGGCGGGCACCAGGGATCCACCGCCAGCGCCGTTGTGAGGTTGCCGAAGCCGTCGAGCTGGTCCCCCGGCATGTGCTGGCCGTCGAGCCACGTGCGGTCGAGCTTACCATACGGGCCCTTCAGGATGTTGGCGCGGTACCATTCGCCGGTGAAGTAGACGTGATTGTTCGGCAAGCCGCGGGTATCTCCGGTGAAGTTGCAGTTGTATCCCCAGGTATTTGCCACCGACCCCGCGGATTCCACGCGGATTGCTGGCCATTGCAAGGAGATGTAGTTGGCATACGTCTCGTCCTGGAACCCACTGGCCATGATGACGGCTTTGGCGTTGATTGTGCTTTGCACCTGTGCCCAATGCCTTGTGCTTGAGAACTGCTCCTCGATCGATTTCAGCGCGCGGGCAATGGTGTTTGTGCCGCCCCATGCTTGGAGGTATACCGGTCGGGGGTCCTGGTCTAGTAACAGGGATCGGATCAGGTTGGAGCCATTGGTGTCATGAGAGAACTCGCCCTCGAAGTCGATGTTGCCGATCTTGACCAGGGCCAACAGCTCCTCCGGCGATGGATAGCTAGCATGGTGGATCAAGTTCGGATAGACTTCAGCATACGCGGCGAGGACCTTGTCCTGGATGGTTCGTGTGCCGGTCCAGCGCCAGGATGTCTGCGACGTGTTGTACTCGCGGCCGGGGAGGTAGAACAGCGTGCCATTGCCGTCGCCAGCCCAGTGGAAGCGGCTGGCCGAGTAGATGATACCCTGCGTGTCGAGATCCGGGGTATAAAGTAGGTAACGGATCAAGGAGGTCAAGTCGTCCTGTTCCATATCCTGTGGGTTTAAGGGTTAGTGGATGTCTCAGTCCAAGCCTTCTTCTACCTATCGGTATGCTTACAGTCGTGACGACTGTCCGAATCTTTCCCACATTGCCACGCTTTGTCCCACGAGCCAAGACGCTGGGGAGCGTCGTGGCCAGCAGGCCGATGGTGAGTAGGCGTGAGGCAAGGAGATGCATCTTCAATACAGAGCTGGCGATGAGGGTCACGGGAAAACAGCAGCAGCACGCAGTGGTGACGATCTACCTACCTTATAGTCGCGCCATCAGGTGTCTCTGCCGGTTGGCCTGCAGACAAGACTACGAGCCTGTACGAGGTACATGACTACCAGGCCGACGGCTACTGCGAACGGTAGTCGAAGTAGACGTCATTTGCCTTGCTTGCAAGCGTATACCGCGCACATCGAAGTCACAAACAGCGAGGAGGGGAGAATCTTTGGGGAATAGCGTGGAGTGTGGAGTGGAAGGGAGGGGGTGGTGCAGTTGTGCCCCGCAAACTGACTCATGCGAAGAAGTGCCCACAAGCCGCCTCAGGTGCGCCACCGAGTCATAGAAAATGCCTCTTTGGGCCGCTCGAAATCGGGGGTATGGGCAGACAATAACCGAAGTAAGACGGCTCACCCGTCTGGAGCGAGGCTGCGAGTTGCCGTAAATAAGGTCTCTGGCCGTTGGGTAGGACTCTGAAGATTGACTATGCGCAGACGGACGTCTACATGTTGACAGCGACGACGACCCCGGGTTTTGGCTGTTCAGCGTGTAATATATTAATAAAGATGTTTGTTGAACACGGGTGTGCAACCACCTGCCGGATGGCTGATATCCAACAACAAGCGAGCAAGAGCGTCGGCGACGGCGGAGTATTTCGTATTGATATTTCCCTTCCTCGCAGGTACCTTCCCAGTCGATGCTGTGAATTCGAGGGACTCCCGCAGGCGGGCAGTCTGCTACCGGGGCACTCTTGCTGCGACGCTCTATAATCCTAAACTTGCAAGCCCAATATGCCTGTCACCTCCCTTAACGGATCGGCCAAGTGGTATCTCGGATAACAATCAAACGCCACCCTTCACTCACTCGCTCACTCACTCATTCGCTCACGCGCTCACGCCACACGTCCCAGCCGTCTGCTTCCACCCCGTCACGGGCTCGCCATCCGCGCCCTGCCACAGGTACCGGAGGTAGACCTACTTCAACTCCGTCTTGCCCAGCGCATCGGCCAGCTCATCCACTTCCTTGTCCTTCTCCTGCGCCACGGACTCGCCTTCGGCCGTGTCGGCATCATGGACAATCTTCTCGCCTTCCTCGTCGATTTCGTCGGCTTCCTCTTCCGCTTCATCCTCCTCGTCATCCTCGTCGTCTTCCAGCTCGTCTAGTTCATCGACACCCCACGCATCCTCGTCGTCTTCATCCACGCCTGGGTATTCGGACGCGTGGGATGCCTCTTTCCGCTTGCTGAGGTGCTCTTGCAGTCTCTCGATGCTTGGGTCTTCTTCGGAGAACCTGTTGCCGTTCACCTCCACGCGCCGTAGTCTCGGCAGAGCGGAGGCAGTGGTTGTCGCGGCATCGGTGACGGCTTTCAAGCCTCTGGTGTCGATCTCGTTGTATTGCAGTCGCAACACCTCCAGCTTCTTGTTCCCGCCTCTTGCTAGTGCGTCCCCTACCACGACACCGCCTCGTGCGCCTAGCAAACAGTCTCCCACGCCTAGATCGCGCAATTCCGCCCATTTTGGCAGGGTGTTGGCGAGCGTTCTGGCGGCGAGGGTGGTGAAGGTGTTGTCCTGCAGATCCAGCACTTGCAGCTGCGAGCAAGCGGACAGGCCGTGCTGGAGCAGCATGGCAATCCCCTCCTGCCGTATCCCGTTCTGCACCATCTTGACCGTCTTGACGTTGCTGTTGGCCGTGTACGCCTTTACCCACGCGGCCATGCTGCCCGTCTCCAGCCTGTTGCGCCCGCACACCACGGTCTCCAGATCCGGCACATTTTCCGCGCCATCCTTCCGCGCCTGTGCTTTCTTCTCCGCCAGTTGTGCGAGGGCTTCGGCGACGAGTGTACCCGCTGAGGGACCCAGCCCGTTGTTGTTGAGGTAGAGATGCTGCAGCGGCGTGTGCTGACTCAGGAACGGTCGCAGGGGTTCGACGGTATTCAGGCCAAACGCGTTGTCGTTCAGGTTTATGGTATGCAGCTTCGGGCACTTGAGCAGAGCGGTGAGCAGCGCATCGAGCGCTTGCGGGATCTCGGCCAGCAGGCGGCCGGTGAAGATGTCAGCGAGGTTGGCGTATTGGAGGGTGTGCTTCGTTGCGAGGATGTCGGCGAGGGCGATGGAGGCCGCGACGCCGATGGTGTTGCCCTCGATGTGGATCTCTTCCACATCCGTCGAGTCCTTGAGGGGTCGGATGTGCTTGTCGAGGTCGGCGGCCGTGTCGAGTTTGAGGGCGCGGCCTTTGAGGCTGAAGACTTTGCTGGACATGGTGGGAGGAGTAGCAATGTGCGTGGCGGCTACCCGTGTTGTCGAGATTGTTATGGGATGGTTTGGGGGGCAGGCAACCGGTTGTTCGCTTTCCAACGATTGTTCCTGCGTCCGCGAACTTTCTTGTGATGCAGGGCAACAGTCACTCTAAATGCGGCTCTGCGCTTGCCGGCGATCCGAGCCTGCTGACAAACGCCTTGACGTCTTTCACGACACCGCATCGCTCCCACGCCTTTCACACAGCCTGGTACCATCATCGCACAACCTAGCCAAGATGTCAGCAACAGCGGCAAACGGTAGGCCCCACCACACGCGATCCCATCACCCCCAACGCGCCCTCAGCTAACGCCCTTCCCAGTCTCCGTAATGCAGCCGAACAACATGGCCGCCGATCTCAAACGGCAAGGCCAAGAGGCGACAACGCAGAAGCCAAAGGTAGGCCCTCCTCCCCGCGACCCCCCTTTCCCGTCATCCGGTCTCGCTCTGACTGGGACATGTGGGTATAGCCCTGCTGCGTCTGCAAAGACGAGAAATCCGCCCGCGACGAATGCATGCTCTTCTCCACCGCCGCCGATCCACAGGATGCTTGTAAAGATCTGGTGGGGCAATACCGGAGTTGCATGGCTACGTTTGGGTTCAATTTGGCATGAGAGTGTGGAAGGCGGGTTAGGGAGGGGCATTGCGACGGGCGTTAGAGGGCATATGGTACGACGCGCAGGAAGGTCGATTGGCTGTGGATGGTGGATTTGTAGGGATAGTGTACACTACTTGTACATATACGCGCGACACGCCGCTCTCTGGCAGCCAGAGTTCCGCCACCGATGCGCACACACTTGGCTCATGAAGCTGTGTTCCACAAGTCGCATCGCGCCACCTACTCACTCGCCGGCGCGAGGTTCGATGGAAAGTCGAGACCTACTGCATCTTCTTCTCGTCCATCCTCTTCTTCTTGGTTATGCCAAGATCGCTCAGCACACCACTCTCCTCCACCAGCCTCCAGAGACACCACAAATAGCACACCCCGAACCCTCCCGCGCCGAGACATACATTCGCCACCACCCACAGATCCGGCTTCTCCGCCGGTGCCGGCACAAAGGCTTCCGCAAAGTGCCAGGCCACCATGCCAGCGTACGTGCTCAGATGTATGAGCTTGCTCACTAGACTCAGCCCACCCTCTTCGGCCGAGACAGTGTAAGCGCTGATGCTGCAAGGTGGTAAACCCATGAGGTAGGTCCGCAGTCCAGTCAGCACGAAGTACGGGATGCGCAGCTCGTCTCGAACTAGCAGTGGGAACATGGTCCAGCACGCTAGGGTATTGGCGTAGCCGACCCAGGCGCGGGTGGCGGCTTTCAGGCCGCTTTCGGTCGCGAGGAGTAGGGTCATGGGGAGGAGTGGGAGGAGGACGTTCTTCTCGTGGACCTGGTAGGAGCAGAGGAAGAAGGCCCAGGCTGTTGTGGCCAGGGCGTAGGGGAGCAGGTCTTTGCGCGGTTTGAGGAAGATCAGGAGGCAGGGTGGGAGGATGGCGGTTAGGGTTAGCGCTAGCGCTGCCCGACTGAGTACAGTGGCATCGTAGTTATGTAGCTTGTGGACGCCGGAGGTGTGGAGGGCGCACCAGAGGTTGGCGACTTTGTCTTCGAAGAGGCCGCGCGCGAAGGGGAAGATGCGGTGGATGGACTGCGTGAGCTGGATGAGGTAGGGGTAATACCACGCTTTCTCCGAGACGGTCGATGGTAGCGCAGACATGAGCGGCGGCGGGAGGACGGCGTCGGTGGGTAGTGGGACGGAGCGGTAGGTGTCGAAGGCTGTGCCGAGCAGTAGTGGCAAGAACAGCGCGCCGAAGGAGACCAAGGTGATTATGGCGATGCCGAAGAGGCGCGGGATGTCGAGACGTGGGAAGAGGCAGATGCCGGCCAGGTATGCTGCGACTGCCGGCGCGTAGAAGAGCGCCATTTGCTTGAAGCCCAGCGTGGCGACGAAGAAGATGCAGCTCCAGAGCGGACGGCCGGCAAGCATGCTGGCGGTCGTGGCGAGCATGAAGCCGAGCATGACGGTGTTGTATTGGAAGTGGCCGTGGTCGATTAGGATGGTCGCTGGCTGCATCAGGATCGCCGTCAGAGCAACTGAGGACTCCCAGGCGTTGACGTTGTGGAGTTTGGCCAGTTGGCGCACGCACAGGACCGCGGCGGGGATGTAGACGAGGTACTCTGACGCAATGACCGTTGCGCGCATGAAGACTTTCAGGTTTGCGTCGTCTATACCTTGACTCTGGTACAGCGCGAACCAACTCGGGTTGACGAGGTGCCCGATCTGTCCCAGCATCCAGCTATGGTACGCAGTCAAAGGCGGGTAGTCCAGGCCCCACCACTCCAGGTTGTGGAAGTACCAGTGCGTCATGGGCAAGTGGATGGTCAGCTCCATCCAGTGCCTCTGCGCCTCGAAGTCGCCGTGCATGGGCGGTTTCTGGTAGCCGGAGTATGGCCAGAGACTGGTGCACCAGCGGAAGAGGAAGACTACCATCAGGATGATTGGGATGGTGATCCATTGGGAGAGGTTGGCCGTCCGGGCTGGCCAGAAGAAGGCGACTAGGGGGAAGGCTGGCTGCTCTTGTTTGGTTGTGTTGTTGAGGGTGATGGTGCCATTGGAGGCGTCGGGCTTTCGTTTCTTGCGCGGCCTGTGCGAGGAGGCAGTGGGTGGTGCCATCGTGCAGGTCGTTGTGTTATTGCTGCATACTTGGGAGCTGCGAGACACAGCCTTCCAGAGCCCCTAGTCTATCTTTAGGACAGTGGTCTGGCCAGTTCCGGGGCTTCTGATCCTGCTGTAGATTTGTCGGCGAAACGATCGTCAACCCAAAGAGCCCAGTCAGTATATGCGTCAGCACTGGATCCGAGGCCAGTAGGACTGACCATTTGTTGCCTTCCTCCCGTTTCCTTGATGTCGTCGGCTCCGGACTCGGGTCTAGCTCGGGCCGATGCGGAACTGCTTCCGAAACTGAGCGCTAAGAAGAAGACCCTGTTTCCAAGTTTGCTAGCTCCGAAAAACTTCGAGCTTGAAACTTAAAGACTAGCAAGCATAAAAATCCACCGAATCCTGTTCTCTCTCGCTCACGATCACATCCTGCACATACTCGACATCGACGCCGAGTTTCGCTGCTTCTTCAGCATCACACTACCGACGCGCATCTATTTGCACAGCACCGAGGGATACTTTGAGGGGTAACATACACTTTGGTTCGTGGGCACATATTCCATCTCTTCACGTCGCCGTGAACGAGCATCGCACCTTTGGGGCTTGTGAGGACTTCAGTGGGCTTTCGGCTTTCGCATTAACAATCGCTCGAGCGTCTTGGCGCTTGTGGGAACACACTGCCTCGACCCAGTGATCAGTGGGCACATCGACCTCGTCGCTTGTTGGCATAGACACCTCGCTTCGGCAGGCGCATCTACTCGTGGGCAACGGAATCACCGAAGGGTGATCGAGTGGGCTTCTGAGGGCTTGACGCGACTCCTGTCGCTTGTGGGCTTTTGCTACTGCTGCTGCTGGGCTTGCGCGCTTGCGTACTTGCTGCTGGGTGTTTGAGACGAGAGACTGCTGCTGGCAAATTCGAGAGGCACGATACTGACTTTGCACGCAGAGAGACTTGTCACAGATTTTCAGCAATGGCCAAGGATAAGAAGACGAGCAAGGCTGTGGCCGCTGCACCGGTCGCTAAGCCGGCCGAGAAGGTGAAGGCTGGTCGCGTGACCAAGCCGACTGAGGCGCCGAAGAGTGTCGCCAAGGCGACTGCGAAGACCACTGCCAAGACGGTTGAGAAGAAGAGCAAGAAGGCCAAGAAGGAGCCGACGCCCGAGCCATCCAGCAGCGAGGATGACAGCGCGGACGATGCTGAGGACACCAGCGACAGCTCCGACAGTGAGGAGGTCGCTGCGCCCAAGAAGGCCGCAGCGAAGGCCAACGGCTCGGCCAAGGCCCCAGTTGCCAAGGCTGAGAGCAGTGATGACTCGGATGACTCTGATGAGGAGCCGGCGCCCAAGGTTGCTGCCGCGAAGACGAATGGCGCAGTGAACGGCAACGGCAAGGCCAAGGCCGAGTCTGACAGCGACGAGTCCGACGACTCTGACGCCGAGGTCGATGCTAAGGCTGGCGCCGCGACGAAGC
This sequence comes from Oleoguttula mirabilis, assembly GCA_035135055.1. Lineage (NCBI taxonomy): Eukaryota > Fungi > Ascomycota > Dothideomycetes > Mycosphaerellales > Teratosphaeriaceae > Oleoguttula > Oleoguttula mirabilis. The sequence goes on along the minus strand of JAVFHQ010000076.1, from coordinate 69,331 downwards.
CTGTTGCTGCGGACGAGGATGACTCCAGCGAGGACGACAGCGAGGACGATGAGGCTGACAAGGCCGCCGCCAAGCTCAAGCCCACTGGCGAGGCCGAGGACGTAAGCAATCTTGCCGCCCCACTGATACCATGCAATACTGACTCTTCGCAGGAGGATGACGACTCTTCTGACGATGAGGAGGAGAGCGCGGCCGAGAAGCCTGCGCCCAAGGTTGAAGAGAAGGCCAACAAGAAGCGCAAGGCTGACGACCAGCCCGCGGCTACCCCGAAGCGCACCAAGGTCATGGTCAACGGCGAGTCCAAGGAGCCCACCGCCAACCTGTTCGTCGGCAACCTGAGCTGGAACGTCGACGAGGACTGGCTCTCCCGCGAGTTCGAGGAGTTCGGCGAGCTTGCTGGCGTTCGCATCATCACCGATCGCGACTCTGGCAGGAGCAAGGGCTTCGGATACGTCGAGTTCAGCAAGGTCGAGGACGCCGCCAAGGCTCTCCAGGAGAAGACTGGCGCCGAGGTTGACGGTCGTGGTCTCCGTATCGACTTCAGCGAGGGTCGTCAGAACAAGACCGACGGCGCCACCCCGCAGCAGCGCAGCACCGACCGCGCGAAGCAGTACGGCGATGTGCCGAAGCCGCCGGCGGCGACGCTGTTCGTTGGCAACATTAGCTTCGATGCCGACGAGTCGGTCCTCACCGAGGTCTTCTCCGAGCACGGCGGCATCAAGGGTATCCGTCTCCCGACTGACCGCGACACCGGTGCGCCCAAGGGCTTCGGCTACATCGAGTTCAACTCGATCGAGGAGGCCACTGCCGCCTTCGAGGGTCTGCAGGGTGTTGACGTTGCTGGCCGTCCAGTCAGGCTCGACTACGCCTCTGAGCGTCAGCCCAACGACTCCGCTGGTGGACGTGGTGGTCGCGGTGGCTTCGGTGACCGTGGCGGACGTGGTCGCGGTGGCTTCGGTGACCGCGGCGGTCGTGGTGGTGGACGTGGCTTCGGCGGCGGCCGTGGCGGTGGAGACCGTGGTGGACGCGGTGGACGTGGTGGCTTTGGCGACCGCGGTGGTCGTGGCGGCGCTACCACCAACCGTGGCGGCTTCGGCGACTTCAGCGGAAAGAAGACCACGTTCTAGAAGAAGTCGGCTGCCTCGCTGTCTGAACGATGCCATCGCATCCTCGGCGGACCTGGGACTGACACGCACTCGCGAACGATGGGAGTGCGACAATAATGAGCGAGCGAGAGAGCGTATGGCGCTGACGGATGCTAAAGGGCTTGAGGACCGCTTGTACTACCAAAAAGTGTTCTTGATTTCATATGGCGGCGTTTTGCGCGGTGGGGTGGGCTTCGTGTACTTAGTATACCTTCCTCGCGTCTACGATAGGTTGCACATGGTATACATTGTCTATTGCCTTACGGTTCAATGCCTTCCTGTTTCTACACCGCATAGAAGTGGACAGGTGCCTGTTGGCGCATGATGCGCTTGTCTTGGGCTTGAGCTTGCGGACTCGAACACGTGCCCGCTATCTCGCGCCACCTCCCGAAAGGGAAGGGATGCCTGCCTTGCTGGCGGCTGCTGCATGATGCCGACGCCCTCATTCAGCCACGAATGCACGCCTTGCGGCCTACTTGGGGCCCTTTGTCTCTGGAGAATCTCGACCTCGAGACTGCTTACACCTTGACGTCTATACCAACGTCATCTAAGCAGCGAGTGTCTTGTTGTTATCGTTGAGAAAGAGGCTTTTATGTCTCTTGCGCCATCGCTGAGAACCCCACCCTACCTCCTACCCCACGTTCGATCGACGTCGACATCGATCATCAAGGCGCCTGACCAATCAACGTCAGAGAGCTGCTGCGACTGCACACCGACCGGCTGACCATCTGCGACAGTATAACATCTGGCATATGTGCGAGAAGGCGACTGTAGCAGGTGTGATCTGAAGACTCAGGCTGGCCTCATTATCATTATCATACAAATTAAACCTCAGCGACTGCTATCCGAGATCGGACATTGGGAGTGGAACGATTGCGAGCTGCTCCACGTTGAGCAGGTATCCACACGATTTCACCGTGAGAGGGTATAAGAGCACGGCGATTGCAGCATAGGGACGATCGGGAGACCGTAAAGACTGAGCATCACTCCCTGAGCGATGCAGGCGCATCGCCCAAGCGATCACATTCGGCGGCCTGGTCACGCGCAACTGGATATGGCCGCCCGCTCTGCGTCGTTTGACCGGCGCACACGCTCAGATGGTGAGTCGACGTCTAGTGCGGCGTGCATGCTGGTTGCTTGTAGATTTTCTCCCCTGCTGTGATGCCGGCCTTATCTACATCAACACATACACACCCTCCCTATGATGGCTTGGTACTTCGAAACTTCAACTGGTTATACTGACTTCTACGACCTAGACTCGTGGGTCGAGATATCTTCGCAGCCTTCCTCGTCTTCGTTGTCTTCGATCAATGATGAGATAGTCACCACGGGGCTCCGGGTGCAGTACGATCCCAGGACTAGGCGGCGAAGGACATTGCGGCCTGGGGCGCCATCGCACCTCAACATCACGAACCGAGCACGTAGTATAGGGGGTACAAGCAGCCAAGAGGAATACGAAGAGAGCGAGAGCGAGTCGGACAGGGTCATGTCGTCTTCGGGCGAAGGCGTGCAGCTGCCTGGCCACACCTACTATAACACCGCCAGCCCTGCGTTGCGGTCTTCGGCATCGGATAGGGCACCACTGGCCTCGGATGACGACGAGGAGAATAAGACGGCGATCAACCACCCGATTGGCAACGACGTTTGCTTTACGCCGCAACCCAACGCTTTCTCCCACCCGCCTTCGACCGGACAGATTAGAAACGCCAGTGCGCCGGTCCCTGGGTCGTACTTCCCATCTACGAGAGCAGCAGCCCGACCGGCAACTCGGCAGTCACTCCCTTCGCAGCAGGAGACTGCTCGGCAGAGTCACATGCCGCAAAACATCCTCTCACCTTCGTACAACGCAGCGGCCCACCACGACGAAGCGCTGAGAGCGAGCTTGTCAACTCTGCTGTCGTGTGCCGCTGCCGCGCGCGGTCTTTCGAAACCCGAGAGCAAGCGTTCGAACACTGCCGCGCCTGCGCCTGTGCGCCGCAACAGAGTCGAGCCCATCTCTTTCCGCTTGATCCCAGAGTCCGCCGTACCAGTCCACTCCTCTCCCCATTTCCAGGAACCGACTTTCCGACCCACAATCAGGCGCCCATCGACATCCACTTCGGCGTCTTCCGACCGGCTGAAAGAGAACAAGCGCAAAGCGACGGTCACCCCGGGCCGCAGCTCCAGCCGAGAGCGTCGAGCGCTGAAGAAGGCGCGCCGCTCTAGCTCGGCTGATGACCTGTCTATCACGCCTACGATGCTTACCTGGATCGTCTCGGCGGGTGTGGTGTTGATCTTCAGCGCGGTCAGCTTTAGTGCTGGGTATAGTATTGGCAAAGAGGCCGGGAAGCTGGATGGTGCCGGGTTTGGCGCGGCGGACGAGAGGCTGGTGGGCTGTGCGAGGGAGGCGGGGCGGTCGGGGTTGGGGCTCAAGAGGAGTTTGGCGAGGAGTGCGGTGCAGGCTTGATTTTTGGACGAGGGTGTCGGACGGCGGGAGCTGATGATGTGTGACCTTGGTGTGTGATGTTTTGAAATGTGCATATGACTTTCGATGTGGAACGGGATGGGCTTTGGCGAACATTGGGGAGATGTGACGGCCTGGTGGGTGTTTTAGCGTGATGTTCACTTCTGGGCTAGGGCACCACCTGAGCTGCCATTTCGCATTGCGGGAGAGGGGCACGGGGTTATGGGGGTTGCTGTGGTTCTTCGTGAGCATGCATATCTTCATCAGACAAAGCTAGTTGATATCTATCAAGCTTTGCAGCGGCTCAGATACCATGCGTATTCACTGCTCCTCTTGAAGCCATCTCGAGGGTTTGCCTTGGCTGATATGTCTAGGAGAAGAGAGTTCAGCATGTGGAAGATCGGACGATGTGAGGGCTGTTGTCATTGTGGACACATGCATGCCACAACACCTTGAAAGGACAAGTTGTTGTTCGAGATCTTGGTCACCTGCCTCGAGGCGTTGTAGGCCTTCCATTCCATGGTCACAGCTTCCCTCTCGGTCTCTACCACAGAATCTTCATCAATCACCGCACTGTCTATGTTCACGGTCGACCTGGTGCCCTAGGCCTGGCAGCGGAGACACCTTGCACATTGCGTAGTACAGCATGGCCGGTTATGAGGGAGAACGTAGAAGCGGCGCCACATCTTCGTCACTGCGACACCGCGGTAGCGTTGACGAAGCCTGGGAGGGCCGGCCGCATGCTTATGAAGTAGGCGACGAAGGTTCGCCAGTGGAGCCCGCCGGCTCGCCAGTAGATGCTGCCTGGGGTGTACAACTGCAGGATATTTCACCTTGCTCGCCAGATGAGATTTTAAGGCTCGATCACGAGGATGGCTACGGCAGGACTCAAGTGTCATTGGTACATAGCTGCTCATCAACAGCAGAGTAGGTCGAGTGGGTACCGTCCCAAATCCAGACCTAGCGGCTGATGATGTCTAGCTTGTCGCAGCGTCAAACAAGGAGAACTTCGAGCTGTACCCGCTGTCTACGACAGAGTTCGCCGCAAAGGGCAAGCAAGACTTTACGGCCGAAGTCCTAGGCTTTCCACTGGGATCAAACAGTCGGAGGTACATCAATCAGAGGATTTTGTCATCTGAGGGAATACCGAAGTCTCGCCTCTAGATCCGAACCACAACCTTCCCAACTTGCTTACCCTCCCAAAGATACTGAAGTGCCTCATCAGCATTGTCAAGTGCCTAGGTGGAGTCTACGATGTCCTCGAATCTGATCGTCGTAGCTGTCAGGGCGCCACTAAGGTCCTCCAAGTCGGCCTTTGATCCGGCATCGATCCCTCTGTAGCGGGCGTTAGCATCGTCATGTAGCGGAGCTGCATGAAAGGGAGACGCTATACCTGAGAACGATCCTTCTGTCAATCAGTGTCGGCAGGATCTCCAGTGCATCGTCGAACTTCTACCGGTCGAGATACCCGACCTGACTGACGATACCACCCCGTCGTGTGCATTTCATGCTCTTGAGCAATGTACCCGGGCCGCCGTTCTCGGAACAATGTCTACACCAACGCCATTCGTATGCTTCAGTACCTCTTCGTGCCAATCCGGGTTCTTAGCATAGTTGACAGTCAAAATTCGTGGTTCAGGAAACTGCTCGCAGATGGCCTTTAGCTTCCGGTCGCTGGAGGAGCTCAAGATGACTTGCAAGCCTGCGACTTTAGCGAGTTTGAGGGCAAACAGGCAACACCACCAGTGCCTGGCGAGATGTCTGTTAGCTGCTGTTGTTGACGGTAGTGTCAAGCTTTGCGGCGTGAGACTTGCCTTGAATTACCACGCTCTGACCGATTTGGGCACCTTTCAACGCAAACCAAGCAGTAACGCCGGCGCAGGGTATAATGCTTGCTTCTGTTCAGTCCAGATAGATCGGGGGTTTGCCCAGGACCTTCTCGTCGTAGATCACATAATCTGCCAATACACCGTCCTCATCAGCTGCCAACCAGGATCGAGTAGGCTCCCGTCCGGTGAGGTCACTCGGTATCGGTATTGGGCGCAACTCTGTCGCCGACTCTGGCAGACCTCACTTGGTCGCCGATGGCGATGACTTCTCCGGCGGCATCGTTACCGATAATGCCATGCGGAGTAACAGGCCATGGATTCCCTCCGTTTGCAATGTTGGCACCTCGGGTAGTTTAGAGCGACGACGTGGACTTAGATGAGGACTCTCGTAGCCGTGAGTAGTAGAGGCAAGGGCTCAGTGGTCATCCTGATCTTTGGCGTGCCGGCAGTATAGTGATCTGCACGGCGCCAGGCTCTCTGGACGGTGATGTCGGCAGGACCCGCACTCATTGGTTTCTCCATCAGTCAACAGGCAGTGCATGGTAGCGAGGCTTGGGCTAGATGCGTGATACCTGATGCTGAGCCACGCTCAATAACATACGTCTGCGATTACGTCCGTTTGGGGCTTCCGATTTGCATCATTTTCGACAAAGGTCGGTTGGACTGCTGCAAGCACAGTCCACAAGTAAGCACGCCCGTCTAACAATCTCGATTGCAGGGCGGCGAGGCGGCATTGAGGTCGCATACGAACAACCAAGCGATTCGGGCAACAGCGTCGACGCCCTATCACGTGCCAAGATACCAAAGACTGGTGCAGTCGTCCAGTAAGCGAAGGAACAGTTTGACGTCATCGAGCGTTCTGCATCCATCTGTGATATCTTGCGTCCAACAGAGCATCGCTTAACGTTCCGAACACGCTCTGAATCCACCTGTAGCGGATATGGACCTACCCTCGACGTTCCACTTCCAGGGCTGGGGTATCCGATACAATCTGACGAAATCACATGAAGCCTTGGTATCAGACCGCCCGCAGGGAAAAAGCGTAGTCTTCGTTCACGGTACGCCGTGGTCGTCAGCAGTTTTCCGGCCGGTCATCGAAGCGCTGCTCGCGAAAGAATCTTATCAAAGTCTTGTGTACGACTTGCCGGGCTACGGACAGTCGCAGGATCTCGATGCAGATAGCAGCGCAAGTACTTCCGATGGACTCTTCCAAGGAGACACTTCGGTGAAGTTCCAGGCTCAGGCTCTGACAGCACTGCTCGAGCATGTGAAGCTGAACGGCAGGGGAGACCACCCAGCCCCAGCAATCATCGCGCATGACATTGCTGGAGCGATTGTTCTGCGTGCTCACCTTCTGGAGGGCTGTGAGTTCGACAGCATGCTGCTCCTCGATACCAACGCCGTTTTGCCCTGGGGTGACGGTTTCTACAAGCTCGTCCGCTCCGAACCGCAGACATTCACGAAACTGCCGCCGAGCATATTCGAGGCGGTCGTTCGGGCTGTCATCCGAAGCGCCTGTCACGACCCGAAAGTCCTCCATACCGGTTGGGAGGATGTGCTCGCTCAGCCCTGGATTGACCGTCCATCAGATGGTGCTGGCACAGGGCAACGGCAGCGGAGTTTCGTGCGTCAGATCGCGCAGGCAGATGACACGGATGTGGCGGAGATGCTGGCGGATGACATGTATGCGCGTGTACGATGCGACGTGAAGATCGTATGGGGAGAGCAGGACCAGTGGATCCCACGAGAGAAGATCGAGGATCTGATCAGAAGGTTGAATGGTAGGGTGAAGGAGTGTGCCTTTATTCCTGAAGCCGGCCACCTGGTCATGCTGGATCAACCGGGTCGGTTTGCCATCGAAATCTTCGACTGGCTGACCCGGTTTGGCTCGCCTCGGAGCTGCATCAATAGTCAGTCGGCTCCGTGACGAGTGGGTCAAGGCATGCGCCAAGAGCATCTCTTCATCTCTGGCCGCGTGGTAAATTAGGGGGACTGATTGGGTATTCCACCGGCTTTGTGTATGTCGCATCAAATGACATTGACGATTTGCAATTGACACGCATCAGTCTGTGTTGCCTCACCAGCTAGAAACCAACATCACACGGCCGGTGTCACCACCGTGTTGAGCCAAGGTGGCGAAGGCAGCGTGAGAACAGAAAGTCACTTCGGGCAATCTCCGGGCTTCTGCTGCCGATCGCCAATGCCGCGGCCCAGACCTCTTTGCTGCTTATGCCGCATGCGCCGCTTACACATGCTCTCCAACAAAAGAGAGCGTGCCTGCATCAAATGCCAGCTAAATTCCTCACACCACTGTCACGCTAGGTAATGCACAGCTAAGTACAAGCACTTCCTTTCTAGCCGTCTCTCAGAGCTTCTCCTGCCTCGATCGAGTGGTATAAGAACGACGCTGCACGAACGCAGATGAAGCTTATCCTCACATCTTTCGTGTGCATCGCAGCAATCGCCCTAGCAGTGTACCAGCAAGACAGCCTACCCGAGTCCATGCGAGCATTCCTACGCCAGAACACACCGAGCATCCTTTCGAAGACTCCACGAAACACCCCCGCGAACAAGACACTCTCCACAATGGCACCATCCTCCACCTTTGTCGGCCTTCCAGTCATCCCGCCAGAGGACCCGTCCCTCAACGCGACCTCACCCAAGCCGCGCGGTATCCGAATGGTCTTCGAAGCCATCGAGCAGGCCGAGGGCGCCGGCGCAACAGTACGCCGCTCCATCGGCACCCCCAAGCTCAGGAATTTCACTCCCTTCTTGATGCTCGATCACTTCCAAATTGCCGTTGGCGCCGGCTTCCCAGACCATCCCCACCGCGGACAAGAGACCATCACATACCTCCTCAGCGGCGCCGTCGACCACGAGGACTTCGCGGGCAACAAGGGCACGATCGAGGCAGGCGATCTGCAATTCATGACGGCTGGGAAGGGCATCGTGCATGCGGAGATGCCGCACGACAATGGCGACGGCAGCTCCAATTTCGGCATGCAGTTGTGGGTCGACCTGCCCAAGGCATTGAAGAACTGCGAGCCGAGATACCGCGATCTGAAGGCTTCGGAGATCCCGGTGGCGACGGCGGACGGCGGCAGGGTCACGGTCAAGGTCATCTCCGGCCGCAGCTACGGCGTCGACAGCGTGCAAGAGCTGGCCTACACGCCCGTATGGCTGCTGGACGTCACCATCCAACCCGGCGGCAAGCTCGCGCAACCACTGCCCGCGGGCTGGAACGCCTTCGCCTACACCCTCGAGGGCACGACGACCTTCGACACGGGCGCCACGACGCAGCCGGTGCCGCAATACCACAACACGGTCTTTGAGCAGAAGGGCGACCAAGTGCTCGCTTCCGTCCCGGCGGACGCCAAGCAGGCTTCCAGGTTGATCCTGGTGGCCGGCTTGCCGCTCGATCAGAAGATTGTGCAGTATGGCCCTTTTGTCCTGACGGATCCGAGTCAGGTGCGCCAGGCGATGGTCGATTACTCGACGTTCACAAATGGGTTTGAGCGGGCGAAGGACTGGGCTAGTGATATTGGGAAGGTTATGACGTGAGGCTCTTTGTGACATGGGGGGTGGGTATACCTTATGGAAACGCCAGAGGGCAGCGGGATGAATTGTTTTTAGCGAGGCGCTGGTACGTACGTAGAATTGCTTTGACCACAAAGGTCAATGAGAAATCTGTCTTCCCCAAGTCTTCACAAGACCGCCGCAGACAAATCTCAGAGGACCCTCCTTCGCAGAGCACCCCGCACTACCCGGCTCAGCATTCCAGCAAAAACGTCCACCCCCCCATCACCGTGGCACTCTATGTGACAAACCCACTCATAGCTTAAACCCCTCCCCGCCCTCCAACCTCACCTTATCATGCCGACACATCGCCAACACAACCCCATCCCGCACCCGCCTCAACACGCCACTAATCGTAGCATTCCGCTTCCCGCACTGCACGACCTCGGCCTCAATCACCACGGCCTCGCCCGCGTGCGCGGGGCGGAAGTACGTCACGCTGAGGTTGCGCGTGACGCCGCTGAAGCCGCCGGCCCAGCGTTTGCCCGGCAGCACGGCGAGCATGGGCAGGCTGGTGCTGTTGTCGAAGAAGGTCGCGATGGCGCCGCCGTGCACGGAGGAGGCGCCTGTTGGTGATGCCGGGTTGTTGCCGTAAAGGCCGGGCGGGATGGTGAAGGCCACGGTGGCCTTGGCGGCCGTGGTGGCGGTTTCGAGCGAGGCGGCTGTGCAGGCTGCGGCGCGGTTGAAGGCGTTGTCGAAGTTGTCGCGGGGGGATGCGGCGGAGTAGGTTTTGATCAGGCGGTGCATGAGGGCCCGAGCTTCCTCGTCGGTTTGGGGGTTGGGGGTGGCCATTTGTCGTGGTGGGCTTTCCGTGCTGGACTTGTTTTTTTTTGAAGGGATACTGGATCTGGGGTGTGCTACGTGTATCGAGGTACGGCGGCTTGTGGTGTACTTCTGCGTTTCTGTCCTGTTATCCAGGGGTGAGGTGGTCAATGCTGAGGAGATGCTACGGTTGGTCGTCGCAAAGCAGGTAGGCAAGCTAATGTAGTAGTAAACGGTCTTCAGTAGTCCAGTACTGAGTAAGGCTCCTTTTATGTTCTCGCTTGACGGCCCGCCTGTCCGATTATGCAGCATGCTGACAAGCTCGGAGCGTCGGAGTCTTGAACTTGGGAGTACGACAAGCGAAAGGCGGAAGAGTTCCGGCCTAGCCTGCTCGCCTTTTGGCTGGCTTGTTCTACTACTACTACCAGTCAACGACTCTGAGTGTGCGTGTGCTACACATGGTTCCGAGGCACCGTTCAGATGCCCTCCCCATCATCCCGCCCCCAGAGCTTAACCGTCCGATCGCGCCCACAGGAAACAATCCACTTCGCGTCCGCCGTCACATCCGCCGCCAGCACCGTGCCATCGTGCCCCGTGAGGGATTTGCACAGCGCCCAGTCGTCGGCGGAGAAGATGTTGACGGCTTTGTCGAAGCCGGAGGAGATGAAGAAGGTGCCGGCTTTCTTGGGGTTGGGCACAGGCTGGCTTTCCGCCTCCTCGTTGCTGTCCCCGTTGGTCATGGTGATATCGGCGGCTTTGGCCGCGGACTGCGGCGGCGGTTGGCTGCTCAGAGGACCGTCATTGCCCGTGAACCATCGTAGGTCTGAGACGCCACCCCGGTGCGCGCCGATACTGGCTGTCTCCCGCACGGCGCGCAGGTCCCAGCACTTTGCGAACCCATCAGCGCTGCCCGTCAGTACTCTGACGCCGTCTGCGCCCCAGTCGAGTGCGTGGATGGGCGCTACGTGCCCTTCCAGCAGCATGACTGTGCGGCCTGTCCGCAAGTCCCAGACGCGGCCTATGCTGTCTAGACCCGCGGAGGCGATGAGACTGCCGTCGCCGTTAAAGGAGACGGTGTAGACTTCCTTCGAGTGGCCTTCTTGGAGAAGGAGTTCGGTGGTTGTGGCGATGTCCCAGAGGCGCCAGGTTGTGTCGTAGGAAGCTGAGGCGAGGTAGGCGCCGGAGGGGTGGAATTCGGTCCGGCAGACTCGCGCGCTGTGGCCCGAGAGCGTGGAGAGAGGGGTGTCTTGCGTGAGAGACCACAGGTGGATGTCGCCGTCTCCGCCGGAGGAGGCGAGGTTGACGCTGTCCGGGCTGACGGTTGAGGCGGGGAGCGTGGCGGAAGGGTACCAGGCTAGACCGCCGATCATCTGCTTGTGCCCGCGCAGTACCGCTTTCGTGTCGAGGTTCGGGACATCGAGCAGCTTGATGCTGCCGCCCCAGTCACCGCACGCGACCATCTCGCCGTTTGGCGCAAACCGGACTATGCTCATGGGCCGCTCGCTCGCGATCTGACTGCCGAACAGCTCGAACCCTTTCAACCGGTCCTTGATCGCTTTCCGGTGTCTCACGTGCGTCTGCACAGGTATCGTGCTCTCCAGCCTCTGATGCGCGATCCGCTCTTTCGCTCTCGGCATGCTATACCGCGCAATCTCCTTCCTCGCCTCCAGTAGAGCTTGGCTGCCTTCGGTGTAGAACTCGCCCTCTTCATCATCCGCTGCCTCGGCCTCCTCGGCGGCATCTCGCATCGACTCATCCTCGTCTCCGCCGCCCTCCTGCTCACGGTAGAGCAGCTCGCGTAACCTGTCCCGGCGGTCTTCCGGCCGCTCGCCGAAGAGTGTGATGGGCTCGCCACGTGCACGGAGGTCGGCGCGGATGCGCTTGTCGTCGGTCGGCACGGCTATGGCGGCTGCTTTCCGTTTCCGTGCAAACTCGCTGAAGACTGTCGAGGCTTGCTGGGAGGGCACGCCGGCGGAGTGGGATGGGATTGTGTAGTTGTGGTCGGTGGCTGTGAACAGATCGGATCAGCCACATGCCAGTGCACGTAGGGAGGCATAGGCATATGCTGCTGCGGCTGCTTACGTATGTTGTTGATGTCGACACCCACGTCGGCGTCCTGTCACGCGAGCCATCAGTCAACCATTCCGTCTCTTGCACTCCACCCTCCCCCGGCGCATGCGCTCGCTCTGGCATCACGTGTGAACATCGATCACTCCGCGCGAAGCTGGTATATAGGTGTGGGCTTACCTGTTGCCCGGCCTCCTCCACATATGCTTGCCGTGACGGATGGACCGACATCTTGGCGGCCTCTGGCTTTTGGCTGGTCAAGTAAGTCGGCGGTTGTTTAGCTGCAAGGCCAAGTGCGTTGTTGCGCAGGTGATTGGTTGTACGGACGCTCTACCGTGCTTTGCTACTGGGGTCGCATCAATGATAAATACTTGCAGCCTCGAACTTTTGCGAATCACCTCCAAGCTCGGTCGTGGCGGGTGGCACTTCCGGACTCCCCGCATCTCCAACGAACCTCACCGACACAAACCTTCCTCTTCATCACCCGCAGTGGCTTCCTCGTACCTCGGGATGCTCGACAATGGCCTTGATAACGAGTACCTTAGCGTGTACAGGCATCAACGCCAACTCCGAAGCCCTGGGCCGACGGCTTTGTCTAGGACGCCTTGCTCGCTTCGCCACACCAGCTCTCTTCTCGACCTTACGCGTATCCCGCTCGCATAGACCACTGTACACAAAAGCATCTCAATCTTGGGCCGGCTAAGACGCTCTATTGCGGTGTGTCGTACGCATGATCGCTCAGGCTGTTGATCTGGTCAATGGCCTCGGTTCTCAGGCGTCCCATCCCCGCCACGATCCTTCACCCACTCCAACTGGCGTCTTCAAACAATTTGCCGGGCTTTATCGTACAGGTGCTTTCTCAAGATGGGGGAAGTGGCCCACAGGAGCGGGGGTGTTCAAATAGTAGACGCTCAGCATGGTAAGGCTGCACATCTCGCTGTGCTATCTTATAGTGTATATTCAACATCACGCTGCTGATGGTATGTACGACGTCCGAGCTGGATGTTGGTAGCTCGTTCAAGGCGTGATGTATGGAGATGCTCGAGCAGAGCAAGACGCTGATGCGCTCGAGTGGCTTTGGTCTTCTGTCGGCACACTGATCCTTCGCAAGATCCCGGCTCCGGATGTGCTCAGTACGTGAACGACGGTGCAGTAAGGCCCCAACGCCTACAGTATAGACACGACGCTCGACACCATTCTGGGAATTCTACTGCAGACGGCACGGACGGAAAACCCGCGAAGCACGGGCAACGGCTTCCTGCCCAGCTGCTGTTTCAGGGTCGGCAACACCGTCTAAAAAGCGTCAATATGTGCAGGCATCATTGCGAGTATTGGCGTCGCCGTCGGCGTGCTGTTGACCCATGCGTCATACCTCGCACTTCTCTGGTGACGGCGAAGACGGAGGAGAGACGTCTCGGCACTGTACGCTGCGTCTCATCCTCCGCCACCACCAAAGGTGAGAAACGGGATTTTGGTTGAAGTGAGTTCAAGTCGACTGAGGCAATGAGTGAGGCGGCGGAGATTTATAGCAGTGGTGAGGAGATAGCGTTGTACAGGCTTAGTCGCAGGGGAGGCGCGCGGCACGCTGTACGAAGCAGAAGCATGGCCTACCGGCTGGCGAGGTGTCGGAGGTTTATGGACTGCCCTCCCGTCCGAAAGAAGCGTCGCATGAGCTGCCGGCCGCTTTTGGTCAGGAAGACTAGGGAGGCTGTGTCTTTTGCGCTCGCGCTCGTGCACGCAAGGCCCGAGGACTCGGGCCGCTGAACTCGGGAACGGACGCGTTGACATGATAACTTCGCCACCTACCGCGGGTAGGTACGTGTGCATGTGGAGCTGCAGCATTGGCGGAGGAAGTAGTTGAGAAGTAAGCCCTACAAAAGCTGACGTGGGAATTCCCACACGGCTGTGGGAACGGGAAGTCCCTCATGCTGTTGCATTGTTGGGGGCCCGTCTTGAGTAAGACGAGCGCCCGTCTCAACAAAGCTTCCTGTCCAATATCTGGATTCTGAAAGCTTCGTCCCGAAGCGCCGCGGCCGTGACACTTGCTGATCTGGGAGGGTTGTACGATGACATCAGCAGCAGGATTGGCGACATCTTGACGACCGACTGACATTTCGAAGCGACCCAAGAGAGGACATTGCTGACTTCAGTAACTTTCAACGTAGTCTGTCTTCCATGGCGTATGCACCAAAGGGAATCTCCGGCCCCAAGAACCAGCATGTAGCTGCACGACATACAGCGGGCCAGAGTGCTATGATCCAATCGTCAGAGTAGTTGAGATTGGTAGGGCGCGATTGGCAGAGCTGTATATATTGGCCTCCCTCCCAGGTGAGTCTTTCCTGCAGTACTCAACCCATCTTTACCGCAACCACAAGCTGCAGGTACGTTGATGAAAAAACACTGGCCTCCTGTGCCGTATACTAACCTCCTCAGCAAACCACCAACATGCATTTCACCATCGGTCAAACGCTTCACTCGCTTCTGGCGGCGGTCCTAGTGATGACCGCGACAGTCGATGCCAAGAAGGCCAACTACCGAATCGATCTCCAGCGCTACTACCCGAGCAACTGCGCCATGGGTGAAGAGGAAGGCAAGATGCACAACCTCCACAACAACAAGTGCAAGACCTTTCCCGACACCTTCACCGAGTTCCAGTATTACTGGACCCACAGCTATTTCAGGTCGCCTTTCCACCGTCACCCCCCGAAGGCGTACGACGACGACAACTGTACGTATGCCGTCGAGTACAACCCCTTGTTGAGACATGTACTGATTCCACTCGACTGCTTCAGGCTTGATTACCGCGTACTCGGAAGAGGGATGTGGTGGCTTTCAGTATCAGATTGGTGCCTCGCAAGGGATGGACAGGTGTAACCAGGTGGGGTTCGAAGCGCGGAGCCTTAGCGTGACGTGCAACGGGAATGTCCCAGATGGCACCTAGGCGGGAAATGGGCTGGGTGAGATTGTGGCGATGGATGGCTGGCTGGGGGAGGTTGTGGAGACTGTGGAGCTTTCGGTTATCGGTGAGATGGTAACGGGTGACTTGGTTCGAGGAGGTTGTGGGTACTGTGGAGCTTTTGGGTGAGATCGTGTAGTGTGGTATGCAAACGTTGTGCCTTGAGCTTGTTCTCCACCGAGCTTGGAGCGACTATATATACTGTAGAAGACCTTCCTCCTAGTTGGTGAGCCTTTCCCATTCTCCTCACTGACACATCTTCACCGCAATCAAGTTGCAGGTATGCTAACAACAAGACATGTGTTCTATACCATGTACTGACCCCTCTAGCAATCATCAAGATGCATATCATCAGCAGCCAGACGCTCCGCTCGCTTTTCGCAGCAGCCCTGCTACTAGCCGCGACGGTCGATGCAAAGAAAATCGACTACAAGCTCGACCTCCAGCGCTACCGCGACGACGACAGTTGCGGCGAAGCGAACAAGATGGGCCCCGAGAAACGCATGCACAACAACAAGTGCTACATCTTCCACGACCGCCGGCCGGCTACCCCCAGCTTCACCTATACCTGGGCGGCAAGTTGGTTTCATCCGTCGCCTAAGAAGAAGTACGAGGGCAAATGCGTCGTCACGGCTTACTCGGGGTGGTTCTGCGACGGAGACGAGTATCGCGTCGATGCATCGGAGGGCCTCGAGCAGTGCCATCAGCCCGGGTTCGGGGTGAGGAGTGTGAGCGTGACTTGCAATGGCAATCGGGCGGATAACCACTAGAGCTAGGCGGCGAGTCGAGGTGATGGGGATGGAGTTGCGGCGTTGGCTAACAGGGTAGCGGAGATTGAGATGCTGTGGTGGCGAATGAGGCGTTGACTTGGAACTACTTTCTCAACGTGACCCTTTACCAATATATTTCTTTCCAATTTCTCCATTTGAACGACCTGTTGACCCGCAGACCGACGCAGCGTTACCAAGCAGTCGAAGAGGGTTTCAGGGCCTCAACAAAAGTTCGCTAGCGTCTGGAGAGACAAGTCTCACTATCGAGCAAGGACTCAGTCCGGGGTACGGGTGACTAAACAGGCTGCGTTGTCTGTGAAGAGGCTAACAGTTAGCGAGAACGTCCGATACCAAGCGCGAGCAGGTACGCAGATAATAGAAGACACCACTGGCACGATCAGGACACACGCACTATGCCGCACAAATGGAGAAGACGGCGATATTTGGTCATTCTGGCTGCATTGCTAGGAACTTTCGCCACTACGGCCTCCGATCCGGCAGCCAAACGCACACACACAGCCTCGAATCTTCGCCCCGGTTCACCCTCTAGCTGTCGTGCGACCAGTCAACGCCATCGGGCTCGTTGCCGTTGCAAGTCGCGCGAACGCTCCGGTTCCCCCTCTAGTTACCATTCGACCAGTCAACGCCATCGGGACTGTTGCCGTTGCAAGTCACGCTGATGCTCCTGATACCGGCGCTGAACTTCGGCTTGTGGCAACTCCATTGGCCCTGGCTGGCGCCGGTGTCGTATACCTGCTGGTCATACTCGTGGTCCTCCTCGACCTCGTTCTCCCAGTAAGGCGTCGTGCAATGCTTGTCCGAGTAGGCCGACACGTGGCAATCATCGTCGGCGAAACTGGCCAGGGAATCGTAATCCCAGCGGCGGTCGAACTCGTATTCGTAGCTGAAGGCGGCCGGCTGGTCGTCACCGAAGGTCTTGCAGTGGTTGTTGTGGAGGTGCTGGGTTTTGCCGATCTTCTCCTTACAGTCGGCGCTGCTGTAGCGGTCGAGGTTGATCTTGTAATTGGCCTTCTTGGCGAGCGCGGGCGAAGCGAACGCCGCAGCGGCAAGGAGCGCGACGAACGTGGTCGTGGTGGAGAAGTGCATCTTTGGGGCTGCTGGCGAAGTCAGTGATCGGATGTCATGTCGTCGGGATGTTCTCTGAAACTTACTTGCGATTTCTTCGCAGTCGGGTTGCTGATCGTTGATGTTAGCAAGAGCTTTTCCGTGCGAGGGGGCTGCCCAAGATATACGCCGGCGATATCGAACATCCCGACAGGTTGGACCGCATACTGTGGCTCTCGCTGGATTCAATAATTGTAAGGTTCGAGTTAGTGATCCCGTTGGCAGCGCGCCTGTGTCCCAACACGGCCCCTTTGCACCGCTGTGCTTACTTTATGACAACCAGCTGATTTGTAGACCAGAGAACCGGTCATAGGCAGCCGCAAAGAGAGCAGAGGGCTCCGAAAAACCTGCCAATCTGGGAAGCTCTTTTCCACACCCACTCAACGTGCCCTCTTGGGCACAAGGTGAGCCGTTGAGTCTGAGTCGCCCGCTCTGTCTAATAACAAAGGGTGCGTGGCGAAGTGGATGCTCATACTCGCCAAACGTGGCTGGCGTATGCTGAGGAGCATACGGTAGCACGATCCGGACATGTGTCAAGAGTAAAGGCGTTTGTCAAGAGTAAAGGCATGTGTCAAGAGTAAAGGCACAATGAGAAGGCCCAAAGAGGTGTTCGGGCTGCGACACCGTTCTGCGAAGCTATGTGGGAGTACTCTCGCCGGTCCCAAAAATGTCTACGACAACAACACCGCCTCCACCCAGCCACGCCGCCGACGCCGAATCTCCCACACTCAGTGAACGCAACCGCCTGCTTGCCCTCGCTCAAACATTGTCCGGCTTGTTGCCGTTGCAGGTAACGCTGACACTCCTGCCCACACCCGCCTCCTCGAGGCCAAACGCGATCTTGACACAGTTCGTCGCCGTGTTCGTGGCGTCGTACGGGTTCGCCTGGCCCTGGCACTGCGGCTCCGAGTAGACGGTGACCAGGCAGTCGTCGTCGTCGTACGCGGCGGGGACGCCGTGGTGGGTGTAGTCGAACTCGTCGTTGTAGGCCCACAGCATGTAGGGGAAGGGCGCGCCGTGCGCCCATGTCTTGCACTTGTTGTTGTGCAGGCGGTCGAACTTGCCGATCTGGGAGTCCGAGCCGCAATTCTCGTCGGTGTAGCGGCCGAGCTTGATCTTGTAGTTGGCTTTCTTCGCCATGGCTGGGGAGGCGAGGGCGATGGCCAGGATGGCGGAGAGCGCTTGCTTGGTGGTGATGTACATGTTGGGTGGGTGGGCTGGGGTTGGGGGTTAGTATGGAAGTTGTCAATTGGATGTGTGCGCCACATGACGAACCTGTGTGCTGAACTTGGTGTAGGGGGGTGTTTGGTGAAGAAGAGAAGATGTTGGAGGGGAGGAAAGCGCAGATTATATAGTGATACGAGACAGTAATCCGACAGAAGGGACAGCGTACGTTGGCTCGCTGCAGATTCAACGAAAGTGAATGCTGGGACTGGGCGGATCTGTCAACGTCCATTATGCTTTCCCACCACACTCCGACAACGCCAACGTACTAGATGCATCATTGCCATTTGCGGACGTTATCAGCATGTCATGACAGCATACGCCCCGTATCAGAGCCGACTACACGCCACTCCCCATAGCTGTGTGACTGTGATAGCGTATGACTGTGATTGCAATGGCTGTGATTGCAATGTTTATAAGACCTTGAAGACGGAGACTGGAAAAGCAGAGACGGTATGGAGCAGACCAATACTCGTACTAGCTGCATAAAAGAGAGCACACTTGCGATTCTCTACTAAAGCACGCACGAAGACCGATCCCCTTTCTCGCGCCCACCACCCTCCCCCTTCCACCCTCACTGAAATCAGCCCCGCTCCGCTTCTAGTGCGTATGCTTCACCGCCGCCCCATCACAGGTAACCGACATACTCCTCCCCCGGAACTCGGCCCAGACCGCCACATTCTGGCACGCCTCCCGCCCAGCCACCGCATCGACGGCCTTCGCCTGGCCGGTGCAGTCCGCGCCGTCGTAGGCCGTCACGAGGCAGTCGTCGCCGTTGCCGGAGTGGGTGTACCTGTAGCTCATGAAGGTGCTGTCGTTGGGGTTGAAGGTCTTGCATTTGTTGCCGCGGATCTTGGTGATTTTGACGCTGCGCTCGCTAGGGATCTGGTTCGCGATGCCGCAGTCGCGGTTGCTGTAGCGTGTGACCTTGATTTCGTAGGGGATGTGCCGCGCGGCGTGGCCTGGGGCTGCGAGGGCTGGGGCGGCGGCGGTTAGGGCCAGGGCTAGGAGGGCGGTGAGGTTGGTTGTGATGTGCATGGTTGCGGTGCTGTGGGGTTGGAGGGGAGGGTTAGAGGGGAGCTTTGGGGGTTGGGGGTGAGGTTCAAGGACCGCTGGCTTACGACGAGTTGGTAGTGGTCGGTGAGGTTGTGAAGTGGATGATCAGAAGGGCGCTGCAGAACATGCGTAGGAAGAGGGCTGGCTTTATGCAAAGCTCGACTCTCAACCGCTCAGTAGGTTTGGGTGGACCATACGCGGGCTGAATTATAAACTCACTCATAGTGCTGCCGTGCACTCGTGGCGACAGCCCAATAGGTACCACTGACAATACCAAGTCGTGACGGCACAATCTCAATACTTTACCTAGCCACTAGGTTCACATCCAGAACCCACCTCATTACGCTGCTTCCTGGAGATGCAACGAGGCAATATTCCGGTGTCTCCGCTGCGTCCCGTTGAATCACCCAATTCGTACCGATCCGCACTTCAAGAGCTCGAAGCGGTAATGGGTGGGCATTAGGACGAACGCATATGGTGGCGCCTCGATTCAATACTTGAAGTCGTCGGACCAGACGAAGCCGGGTGACGAGCACCACATGCGGGCGAGAGGTTGAGAGAAGAAGGAGCTTTCGAGGCTCGAGCCGTCTCCCAACACGGTAGATTAACTTCCGAGCCGCTGTATGGCTCTACAGCGGGCCTCCGACGAATGTCAGCACACTTGCAAGCCGAGTGATGCTCTGCTGACGATGCTTTCTCTTTCTCCACTTCCCCCGTCCCTTTGGTTCGCTAGCGGGTCGGTTCTCTCAGTCTCAAGGCTGGTTCTGGAAATTCCGTGCACTGCGAGAAAACCTTCAGCCGGTCTTCAGGTGACTGCTCGTGTAGTGTCATTTGGGAAGTTGTCATGACTAGCGTGCCTGGAAGACCAAAAATTGGCCAACTGAAAGGCGGGAGAACTCAGGCCTTATAATAGAAAGGCTGCAGCACAACAGGATCACCTACGCGCTTTTTCATGAAATGCGGAAATCAACTCGTGAATCGGTCCAAACTTTAGACCACGTGCGAGCTCAGATCAGCCCCCTCTCCCCCCAGCTTTTGAGACACCTACCGCTTTGCCACCCTTCTACACACGCACCATCACCCCATCACCCCCATCATCCCATCGCCCCCCTATCAACCCCATCACATCAGCACTCACCCGCCCATCAACCCCTCCCCAGTCACCCCCCTGCCGCTTCTTCCCATCACAACTCATCCCCCTCACAACTAACTCCCACACTCCCAACCCCCATGCCCGAAAACCTCGGCTTATGGCACAGCCCCGACCCCTCCACAGCATCCCCCACATGCTTATGCTCCCCCTCCCCCTGCGGACACCCGGGCTGATAATACGACGTAACAACGCAGTGAGAACCCGCCGCACGCCCACTCTGCCCCACAGGAGCCCGGGCAGCACGCCACTCGTAGTAGAAGCTGGTCAGCGGCGCGTCATCGAAATTCTGGCATTTGTTGGGCGGCGGCGGAGGTTTGTCGGTGAGGCCGTTGATGTGCCAGAAGCCGGGGGGTTTGGGGGTGGGGTTGGCGTTGCAGAGGGTGTGGGGGGAGCCGAGTTGGTGTTGCTCGCCGCCGTAGCGCAGGGCGCAGTCGGTGTTGCTGTAGCCTGTGAGGGTTATGCAGATGGGGGGGCCTGTTGTGGCTAGGGTGGGGAGGGCGAGGGCCGAGAGGAGGGCGAGGAGGGGGGCGAGGAGGTGCATTTGGCTTGGTTTTCTTTTCCTTTGGCTGGGCCGGGTGGGCGGTTAGTATGGGCTGTGTTGTGGTGTGTCGCGGTGGCCTACCTTGGAGAAATGCGGGTCGGTTATGTTGTGGAAATTTGTTGGTGGGATGTGATGGTTCTTGTTGCCGGAAGGTGCAGGTGGGAGGATTGGGCAACTTATAGATCGCTAGGGCTTCTTTTGACAGCACTCGGCTCTCTCGGACGAACTCTCCGGACCTTTGCAGAGGACTGTGACCTAGGGGACGAGGGACACGTGCCCCACCCCCGGCCACCAAAGCTAAATGCCCAGACGAAAGGTTATGCGTGACCGGATGGGCGTTGGGCGTGGTAGAGTGCACGAGAAAACTTCGGTGGCGCGAACACGACGGATGTAGCGCGTAGGTTTCTGTGCGGTGGGGAAGGAGAAGTAGAATTACACCCTTCTCATTGGTACGGTACCATGGTCCAAGCCGCTGGTATGGCCCCACAGTGGAGCTCCAGGCTCCAGCTCCAGCTTTTGCTATTGCTATTGCCTGGTGGGATTTTGAGGATTACTGCGCCGCACTGATGGACCAAGGTCGATTTTCCTCTCGGACGACCGTTGTGCGGGGATGACATAGGGCGGTCATTTCTCGTCATTCACATCGTTGCATTGCCCGTTCGGGATGAGCGTGAGAAGCGTTCGCGCGATAGGCTCGTCTCGGTAGGTCTCGTGTGATGTGTGCTCTGAAGGCTGGCCATGCAGCGTGGCAAGCAGCGTCTTCGGCCATCTGATGAGTATGAATCAAGCAGCATCGTTCAATCATCAATGTAGGAGTAGCGGTCGTCGGTGGTGACGAGGGCTACAATCACATGCGCGGGTGGCGAACTTTGGCCGCTTAGCTCTCGCCGCTTATGTAACGCCAATCCCGAACATTTTCACACGCGTCACTCAGAATGGCTGCGCGCACCACTCGCTTCTTGCTATTGACGATCCTGTGTCTTTGCTTATCGGGATTGGTAGAGCACTGGGTATCGCAATGTCCTCACAACGATGAAGCAGCTGCTAGTTCCCTCTGCCTCACCCTCAACCACGCCTCGGCTGCCATGTCAGCAGCATCCCTCCTCTCCCTCCCCGCCGCCCTCCTGAAACAAACCGCCCGCAGCGCGCAAGCCTATAAACACCGTATGCCACTAGTCGGCAACCGAGCATACTCAAGCGATGCGCCCTCACGAACGCGCTTCACCTACCGCATAGCCGCCGCCGCCGCCGCCAAACGCACCTCCCCGCGCCAACCCAAACTCGGCCAGGACTTCTGGACGTACACCTCGACGCAGCGCAACGCGACCCCGCCCTACCTGCGCTCCACGAAGCCCCAATCGGGCGAGGATGCCTTCTTCGCCGCCACGGTCGGGGGCAGCCCGCACGATGTGGCGTTTGGGCTCGCGGATGGGGTGGGCGGGTGGCAGGACCAGGGGGTGGATCCGGCCGAGTTCAGTCATGGGTTGTGTGGGCTGATGGCGGGGACGGCGTACCTTCACGCCGAGGGGCTGGAATGGGGGGGGAAGGGGAAGAGTGGGAGGCTGAGGCCGCGGGATTTGATGCAGACGGCTTATGAGGCTGTGATTGGCAACCCTAGGATCGTGGCGGGCGGGTGCACGGCGAGTCTGGCTGTGGCGGATGGGGAGGGCAGGATTGAGACGGCCAAGTACGTGACCCTTCCGCAATGCGCATAAGCATGATTTGTGAAATCGCCTACTGATCACCCCTCAACCCCTACAGCCTAGGCGACTCCGGCTTCCTCATCCTCAGCCCCGGCAAAATCACCCACCGCTCCCACCCCCAAACCCACGCTTTCAATACCCCCTACCAGCTCTCCAAAGTGCCCCCGCGCCTGCAAACCCAGCACGCCATCTTCGGCGGCGCCACCCACTTCTCCGAAACGCCGCAGCAGGCCGACGTCGAGACGCACCAGCTGCGGCACGGCGATATCACCGTTTTCGCTACGGACGGCGTGTGGGATAACCTGTCAGCGCAGGATGCGTTGGGGATTATCACGCGGGTGATGGTGGAGGGGGGGTATTGGTTCAAGTCGCACAATTTCGCTGGTGCTGAGACGTTGCTGAACGAGAGGATGATACGCTCGCTACCGACGACGCTTGGTGGTGGGAGCGGCAAGAAAGGGAAGGAGCAGGAGCAAGAGCTTGAGGTATATCTGCCGGCACTACTAGCCACAGCCATAATGCGCGAGGCCAAGAGCGCGGGGCTGGATCGCAGGCGGAATGGGCCGTTTGCGAGGGAGGTCAATCTGCATTATCCGCAAGAGGGCTGGCAGGGCGGGAAGCCGGATGATATCGCTGTGGTGGTTTGTGTGGCGGTCGAAGATGCTGCTGTTGAGGATGCTGCTGCTGCGCCGGAGGTCGAGCAGCAGGCGATCAAGGCCAAACTGTGATTCAAGGCAATATCTACTTTGCGAGGGCGCTGCTTGCCAGATATACGGCGCCGACGGGCACGCATGCGCTACCCATGCGATTGTTGATGGGCAGGGGATATCCGCTATCCAGGACGACTGACTGGGGTCTCGCTTCGCGCTTCGCGCTTTGCGCTTCGTGCTTTGCGGCCACGAAGCTGTGGCATGACACGAAGAGCACGGCCTGGGCCACGACCTGATCCAAACCTGCGTGTCCAGCCACAGGTTCTGCCTGGACATTCCAGCCCGCCCAGAGGCCACGCGGTGATACAATTCGCGGGCGGCGCGCAGCGAAATCTCTACAGGACCACACATCACTTCGGGGACGACAGGTTGCTGAGGGGATGTTGCAACATCCGCAACGGGTCCTCAGGCATCGTGGACACTGACTTGAGCGGGTCCCTCGAAAGCGAGCTGGTCGGGTCCGCTTTCGCGCGGCGAAAACGTCGGCCTGCACGTGACGGTCACGTGCAATCCCCGCTTGGGGCAGGAGCTGGAGCCGAATGCCGATTCTCTAGGTACGCTTGCAAGTTTGGTCCAGGCCCCCCCAACGAGGATGCTCCAGCGTGCCCCTTTTCTGCCGATCGAAGGGCACGTTTCACAGCAGATTTGCGACACGGCAGAGAACCTCGGTACCTGGCAAGGGCCCTAGTTACTTGACCCGTCCGTCTTGCAGGGATGTATTCCCCGCATTTTGGTCGTTCGGCGAGGTGGAGTCGATTCGTTGCGCCGTGCGGGTGTTCTTTAGCCGCTAGATGGCACATGTTCGGCAGACGCGAAGGAAGTGGGTAACGGATCGACTGAGGGAATGATAGCGTGCGGAGATCTCATGTCTTGAAACGTTCATTCACGACCCTTTTCCTTCTTTCCTTGCGCTCGCCTATACTTCTTAGAACGCAGTTTTCTTTTATCTAATATAAGAAAGCTGCCAATATCTTTCTTGCCTCGCCTCGAGCCGGGCATTCGTTCCGATCATGAAGCTCACCGCCCTACCCCCCCTCCTCCACCCTCTACTCCCCCTCTTCATCTCCACGGCCACGGCGACAGCAACGAGCTTCGCCTGCACGCCCTCAGCCTTCACGGCCATCCTACCCCCTCATGCGTCGGTGGCTTTCACCCAGTCCCTGCCGGCCAACTCGACGTTCCAGGTCCCGGCGGGCGATATCGCATACCCGACCTCGCCGACGCAGCTGCGGGCACTGTGTGCCGTGCAGATCAACGTCACGTCCAGTGCGAGCTCGGCGTTCAGTTTCGGGCTGTTCTTGCCGGAGCCGGGGGAGTGGAATGAGCGGTTTTTGGCGGTCGGGAATGGGGGGTTTGCTGGTGAGAGTCTCCACTGTCCACTTTCCCTGTCCTGTGATGGCCTGGCCTGGTCTGCGTTGGGTTTTGTTTCAGATTATGTATTGAATTGGCCGGCTAATGGTTAGGACGAAAGGCGGTATCAACTGGCTCGACATGGCCGCCGGCGTCGGCTACGGCTTCGCCGCCATGTCGACCGACACGGGCCACAACAGCACCTCCGGCGATATCACGTGGGCGCTCAATGCGCCGGAGAAGAAGATCGATTTCGGCTACCGCGCTATGCACGGTTCTGTTGTTCTTGCCAAGCAGGTCATCGAGGCTTACTACGCCTGCCAGCCGAAGTACAGTTACTACTCCGGCTGCAGCACCGGCGGCCGCCAAGGCCTGAAGGACATCCAACTGTACCCGGAGGACTTCGACGGTGTACTGGCGGGCGCACCGGCGTGGTGGACGAGCCATCTGCAGACGTGGACGGTGAAGCTGGGGTTGTACAATCTGCCGAATACGTCGGCGCATCATATTCCGCCCGCGCTGTTTCCGGCGATCGGCGCCGAGGTGTTGAAGCAGTGCGATGGCCAGGATGGGTTGGTGGACAACATCATCAGTGATCCGCAGGGCTGTGACTTCTTTCCTGAGGCCCTGCTGTGTAAGGGGAATGTGACGAATCAGACGGCGCAGGGGTGTTTGACTGCGGCGCAGATTGGGACGTTGTATCATATTTACAACGACTATGTGGACACGAATCAGTGAGCGCAGCCCCCCACTTCCCCCTCCTAGCTAGTCAACCTGGTTCCGCCATCCCCCAACCCCCCTCACATCCTGACGAAACGGTCTTGGCTGACTGACCCCCCTCCCGCAGGACCTTCGTCTTCCCACACCTCGAGCTCGGCAGCGAGGCCCAATGGCCCGTCCTCCTGGGCTCCTACGAGCCGAACAGCCTCGGCTTCGAGTACGTGCAGTACTTCCTGCTCAACGACCCCTCATGGGATTTCTATACGTTCAACTACAGTATCGTGGAACTGGCCGACAAACTCCAGCCGGGCAATGCCACGGCCGATGACTTCGACCTCGAGCCCTTCTACCGCCGAGGCGGGAAACTGCTGCAGTACCATGGCTTAGCCGACGGGCTGATCGCCACGGGGAGTAGTGTGTACTTCTACAAAGAAGTGCTGAAGACGCTGCTGCCGAGGGGCGTGGAGCTGGACAGCTGGTACCGCTTCTTCCTCGTCCCCGGCATGCAGCATTGCGCGGGCACGCCGGCGGACGTCAACGCGCCGTGGTATTTCGCCGGCGCGAACCAGGCGGCGGCGATTGGGACGGGCGTGCACTCGGTGCCCGGGTTTGCCGACGCCGAGCATGATGCGCTGCTGGCGTTGATGGCGTGGACGGAGCAGGGCGCGGCGCCCGAGAGGCTGGTGGCGACGAAGTGGCATAACGATACGCTTAGGGATTCTGTGCTGAGGCAGCGCCCGTTGTGTCCGTACCCGCGGCAGGCGAGGTATGGGGGGAGGGGGAGTGTGGATGAGGCGGGGAATTGGGGGTGCGAGTACATTTATAATGTGAATGCGCAGTATGAGTAGCTGAGGGGCTTGGACTGCTAAGGGCTCTGCTCAAGCAGGTTGCAGTTGTACCTAGGCATGGGACCCGCCTGGGGTTGCATCAATTGACGTTGGAGATGACTCATTGGCCGTGTGCAGCTATGTCCGCCTCCGGGAAGGACCGTGTCCGTTGTGAATGCGATCGTTCAGCTTCTCGCTGATAGGTGAGTCGATCGTGGCAAACGCACCTACAAACGCTTGGTTCTGACTCTGTAATAGGAACGACGCCCTTGCTGAGTCGCTCTTTCACGCAGCATGACCCTTGTTGCTGCCTATTGTGAGGTTCCAGTGGTCGCGAGGTGTCACATGCTAAAGGTTGGTTGTGAATGGGGCAGCTTAGGCTCCTATTGTGGCCCTTGGAGCAAACGAAAGTTTTGGCTGCAGACCAGTATAAGTTCACTTTGCCTCCCCCTTGTTCTATACTTCGTTCCGAGCGCATGACTCTTCGTTCAACACGGGTAGGAAACTACAGAGACGGCGTTTGTTCCTGCAGTCCACAGCCTTTTAAATCCCAAGACACGAACAATCTACAGCCTTCGCGCAGTCTCGCGGGTCTCTGCACGCTCTCTACGTACACTACAAAAGCTGCTGACTGCCACCATCCACCACTCGCACTCCTCCGCCATACACCCGCACCAGACTAGGTCTACATGCCTGCGAACATGGCTCCGATCGTAGTCCAAGCGTACGAAATCCCGATCCTCGCCACCCTCATCACGACGTACGACCTCAACGCGCCCGGCGAGGGCATGACGCCGGATGCGGACATGGCTTTCCGTCGCAATCCGGCACCTGCCATCATGGAAGGCCAGCTTCTGGAGCGGGAGAAGAAGAGCCGGCTTGCGTGGGCCTGGGAGTCCCTACTCTTCCAGCTGAGCGAGGCGCATCTATATGACGGCACGCCTTCCAGCGCCCTCAAGTTCGAGCGGACGACTGGCTTGACGCCCGCGCGATTCGCCCAGGGCTGTATGGAGGCTCATGGCTTTCTGTGGAAGTTCTACCATCCGTGCCGCTCGGGCCAGGAGGTCGCGCGGGCCTTGTGCGACTTCTGGGCTGCCAAGGTCAAGCACTGGCGCACGGTGTCTGCCGAGGAGATCAGGGCGAACAGCGTCAGCAAGATCGGCGAGCAGGAATACGCTAAGGTCGGCGGCATGATCGATGGTGCTCTGCCGAGGATCATGAGTATCAACGGTAAACGCTACGAGGAGTGCATGCTCCTGCGCGCTCTCAAGTCCAAAGGCTCTTTCGACTGCGCCGCTCACCCCATGGCCTCGTTCTGCAACTGCGCCACCGCTTTCAACATCCCCGTGATCTACGACATCAACACCAAACGCAACTTCCTCACGGCGTGGAACGCGACACTCCTCCACAACGATGAGGCTTTCCTCTTCCGTGGCGCCGCCGACGTCCAGTCCTCCACCCTCTTCAAGGTCCGCACAGGCGGGCAGACACCGGCGGTCTTCGCCTCGCGCTTCATCGACTCGCAGCCGCCTTTCTGGGAGCCGGCCGCTTCGACGAAGCATGAGCTGGTTTCCGCTATGCTGGCGTACTGGCACCGCCTTGCCCGCGATTGGCGCGCGAGCTGCAAGACCCGGCAAGAAGTTCGGACGAAGAGCTTGGTCGACATGAAGGCGGAGGGCGGTATGCGCAAAATCGACCTTGAGACTGGCGTTGGGGAGACCGCCGACCCGCATGAGAACGACGTGGAGGATCCGCTGTGTCGGTACGTGGGGGTGGACGACGTGCCCCCGAGGGCAGGGCATAGGCATACGGTTGTGCTGTATGCGAAGACTGGGGGTGAGGGCGGGGGGTTGGGGTACGAGGTTCTTGGTTTCGTGCCGTGTCACGAGAACTGTGCGCCGCCGTCGCAGAGGCTGGAGGTGGAGGTTGGGGCTATCACTGCGGAGTTTGCGGAGGAGGATATGGAAAAGGCTAGGGCGGTTCGGGCGGAGTGGTAGGGGTGTTGCTTGCCCGGAGGCGTGAACCATCAGCAACGTTGGCATGGTTGGTGAGGCGTGAGGAATGTTGGCATGGCTGGGCGGTGCCGATGCCCTTCGCGCAGAAAATATAGTACCGATAACAGCTGTCGAAGTGGCGAGTCATGGTATAGGATGCCGCTGCAGCTGCAGCTGCTGCGTTGTTTGCGGCTTTGAGCAAACAGCAGTCTTGGCTGAGGTGAGTCCATGTGTCTTTTGCTTCTGACTGTTTCGTCTTACATTCCGTCGTCCGTCAACGTCTCCATACAACCAGAGCCATCAGTGACATCGAAAGCACTCAATACACGTAATCGCTTGGCCGGTTCAGGTTGTCGTTGCTCCTCACAGATCGGTCACCATCGTCTCTTCGGCAGAAGCATCATCCAGGCCAACACAAACAACATGCCTGAAGTCCACATCGAAGACTACGAGAAGCCAGCTCTCTCCAAACTCCTCTCCACCTACCACCTCAACACAGACCATGACGGCAAAGGCATGACGCCAGACCCACACCACCGCAGCTTCTGCCGCCAACCCGCCCCAACGTGTCTAGCCTTCGCCCCACTCTTCGCCGCCCAAGCCACCGACAAGCAGGGCGGGGAGCAAGCCGCGACCTTGCACGCCATACAAGTCCCCTGGGCCTTCGAGTGCATGCTCTATCAACTTCAGCACTCCCGCATCTTCGACGGCGGAGTGGTCTCTACTCTGCTGTTCACCTTGGCGACGGGGCTTTCGCCTCTCCGCTTCGTGCAAGCATGGTGCGAGACCGAGGGCAGTGCTTGGCGATGGTGTCACCCAGCTGCCACCGGCAAAGAGGTGGCGGAGGCTTTGTGCGGGTACTGGGTGGTGAAGGTGAAGCACTGGAAGACCATACCCGACCACGTGATCAGGAAGGAGATTTTGAGCAAAGTGGGTGGCACACGTTTCAAGCTTGTGAAGGAGATGCTTGAGGGCCGGCTCGGACGAGTGATCGAGATCGCCAATATTGCGGGTGGTATCTTGCGCCATATCACCGTTACGGCGAGCTCCTGTTGCGCTGCTCACCCGACGGTGTCGTTGTGCGGCTGCGCTGTCGCGCTGGATATGTCCATCTGGGAAGAGTTGGCCCTCAAGAATCAGGCCTTCGAAGCCTTCACGACGCCCATGATCTTCGACGACGAGACCTTTGGGCTGCAGGAGGGTGGATTCTTTGATGTGCGCCGCGACGGACAGACGTATGCGGATTTCGCCCAACAGTGCATCGACCGAGCGCGGGCCGAGCTGCCGATGTGGAAGGCTGCAGACCGTGTAGTCGTCCTCCTTGCGTTGCTGTTCTGGACGGTGCAGAGTACTGCAGAGTGGCGCACCACTTGCCGCACGAAGCGCGAGGCTCGCACCCGGTACATGGAGCGGTTGAAGGAAGACGTGAGGAAGGATGCGGAGGGCAAGAAGGTCATGGCCGTTGACTTCAAGACTGGCGTCCAATGCGAACTGGACCCGCATGAGCAGCTGGGTACGACGGAGGATCCACTGTGCAGGTACGTCAGGACGGGCCAAGGAGCGCCGGCGGGCCATCAGCATACTGTCGTGCTGTATGCGGTGTGGGAGAAGGGTGGTGTGGGCTTGCGGTACGACGTCCTCAGGGTCGTGCCGTGTCACGAGGAGTGCAAGGTGCCGGAGACGAGGGAGCTGGATATGCTAGAGCTGACTGCCGTGTTCGCGGATGGGGATGCGGTAAGAGCCAGGGCGGCCAGGGCGGAGTGGTAGGGTGCTGCTTGCATTCGAAGGTGCGAGGCGTGAGGGACGTTGGCGGGTACTGCGCGGATGACCAGTGCCCCCTGCTTGCCGCGCTGCACAGACAGTGCGGTCATGATAGGCACAGTTGAGGCGTCATGCTTATGGGCTGCCAGTGGGCAAGTTCTCATATAGACCGAGGTACCGCATCGCTGCGCTGTGGAATCCATCGGATGTGTACCTAATGTAGCATGTGTAGCCTCTGGAAGCATCGAGGGGGCCGTCGCATCATGCTGCACAGTCGTGATGTTGAAGCGTGTCGTCTGCCATGGTACCTGCTTGCAGACTCGCCCACCGACGAAGGACGTGCCGGAACGGGAAGTTGCCATGACCAGTGTTAGCATCGGCGGCAGAACACCCATGAGCCTGTCGTCGTTCTTCGCCGCCAACCTACTGCGGCGCCCGGCGTGGCGAGCCACCTCAATTGAATACATCCCAACATCCGGTGAATGGGAAAAGTGCGAGTAACGCGTTTGCGTTGCGGCCCGAGACACACCAAACACACGAAGAGCCTCTTCAGTCTTGGCTAGGAAGAGTATAAATACCTTCTGTTTCTTCGTCTTTCTTGATCAAGACACTCCAGCGCAGAACGCAAATGTCAGCAAGCCGAGACTGAGTACTCTCGTACCCGACGCCCTCACACAAAGGCAACAAGCACCGACCACCCAGTCACACAAGCACACCGAACAGGAAAGCAATATCGGCCTCTTCGACCGCCGATCAATTACCTGCTCAACGTCCTTCCCCAACAACGACACCGATCAACCATGTCGCTCGTGATACTCCAACCCTACGAGTTACCCATCGTCACCAAACTCTACAGGACCTACAACCTCAACACCGCCGCCGGCGATGGCATGACACCGAACCCCAACAACGCCTTCCGTCGCTGGCCCACTCCGGACGTCATGCCCCACCACAGCCCCGACGACAACAAGCACAAACACATCCAGAACCTCCTCCAGCTCCCCTTCCTCTGGGAAGGCACGCTCTACCAGCTCAAGGAGACCCGCATCTACGACGGCAGCGAGGCCAGCAGCCGTCGCTTCGCAGAGCTGACGGGGTTATCACCGCTCCGCTTCGCGCAGGCGTGGCTGGAGTGCCACGGCAGCATCTGGCGCTACTACCACCCGTGCACCGCCAAAGGCGGCCCGGCGGTCGCGGAGGCCATGTGCGAGTTCTGGGCGGTGAAGGTGAAGCACTGGGCTAGCATCCCGGAGCATGTGGCCAAAGCGAACGTCTTCAGCAAGATCGGTGGGGGCGCACAGGGCCTTGAGCTGCTGGACCGCTTGATGCGCGATAGGTTGGGCGGCGTCATGAGCGTCAACGGCAAAGGGCCCGAGTTCGTGAGCGTGTTGCGCTTGCTGGAGATCACGGCGAGTCCGGATTGCCCGGCGCATCCGGTGCGGGCGGGTGTGCAAGTGCGCGTCGGCGGTTGCCATGCCCATTGAGCATGAGACGAACATCAAGAACCCGTTCCTCCACGTCTGGACCGCGAAGCTCGCGGAGACGCACCCCGCGTTGCTCTACACGGGCGATGCGGCGAGCGCTGTGCGCTTCACAGCCGCGACAGGTACGTCGCAGACGGTCGCCGCGTTCGCGGAATCCTACGTCGACGGCATGAGCGAGGATGCGCCCTTCTGGACCATTCCGGACCGTCCGGCGCTCATCGAGGCCCTGCTGGCACTGTGGGCCGACGTGGTGCGCCACTGGCGCGCGACGTGCAAGACGCGGCGCGAGGCGCGGACCAAGCTGCTCGAGAGGCTGAAGGAAGAAGGCAATGTGGTCTTCGTGCCGTATGCGACGGGGACGCCGACAGCCGTTGACCTGCACAAGAATGACATCGGCCAGGAGGATCCGCTCTGCCGCTACGTCAGGATCGAGGGCAGTAAGCCGGGACACCAGCATACGGTTGTGCTGTATGCGAAGTCGATCGAGAAGGGCGAGTTCGGGTACGACGTGCTGCGCAAGGCGCCGTGCCATGAGGCCTGCGGTTTCGAGGAGGGCATGATTGTGGACGTTGCGAAGGTGACGGCGCCGTTTCTAGAGGAGGATGGGGCGCGGGCACTGGCGGTGAAGGTGGAGTGGTAGAGACCGCGGTGATGTGCTGCGGCGTGAGGCAGATGCCACTACCGGGATCAAGTGCAGGCGGCGCATAGAGGAAGTAGCGTTGCATTGCGATCAGAACAAGGGAGACATGGTGCTAGTCCACATATGTCAACATAATGCAGCGTTACCTGAGAACCGTGATAGTGCCAAGCCGTCCGGTGTGCTGCAAAATGGGTCTTGGTATCTTCAATGGCTGTATGTAAACCCCGAACGCCACCCAATGCTCGCTCAAAGTCACCGTAATGTACACTCCATATCGACCGCATCCATCCCGCTCCTTTTGACAGCCTACTGCGCACTCCCAGCACTCTTCACGGTGCTCATGTGTGGAGCATGTCCCGGCGCTGACGGAGCATCAGGTATGGGGATGTCGGAGAAGTCGTCTTGGCCGATGGCCTTGATCGTGTATGTGTCTGCCTTATGTCAGCCACTCGTGACATTGCCGCAAGTGGGTATAGGACGTACAAACGGCGGCGACGAAGCCGATGATGCACACACCGGTGATGGAGTTGCGGATGAGGTAGGGTTGGCGGGCGCGGTAGAGGGCGGCGCCGGGGCGGTTGCGCTGGTCGTAGTAGGAGGATTGGGGGATGCTGGCGTAACGTCAGCTGCATGCCTCACGTAAGCAATGGTCGCCGGGCCTTACCGTCCTAAAGCCATCTTGAGTCTGTGTGATATCGCTCTAGACAATGCTGCTCCGTCGCAGTAGGATCGTAGGTGAAGTCGGGTCGATGTCTTGGCGCCGGCAGCGGAAGCGGACCCGCAGCTCATGCACGACATCGAACCTTCGCACGCGCGCAGCTGAACGCAAGCAACATACATCCCACTCGCCATTGAAAGACCTCTAAACGCACCATCGCAGTCCACTGACCTCGATACTACGCGCGCCACGCCTTGCGATCCACCACCCGGTATGTCCTGAGTGCGACGGCCGTTTCAATTGTGTAGATAGCTGCCTTCCCTGCCTCGTGACCATTCCCAGCGGCCGCAGCGACCTCCGAAGCTCCCCAATTACGCCGCCGTCATGGCATCACCCCGCGACATTGTGCACCAGCTCAACCAAGCCCGCCGTATCGTGCTCGGCGATGCCAAAATCTACCCGCAGGTCGTGCCCGGCGTGCTGAACGTCATCGGCGCCAATGCTCACCTGGAGTTGCGCCGGTGGGGCTCCGACTTCCTCGCCGAGACGTTCGCGTCGCCCGTGCTAGGGGCGGATGAGAAGCAGAAGTTATGTTTGGGCGTGCTGGATACATTGCGGAGCTACCTCAACCGCAAGGAGGAAGTGGGCGAGGATGAGGACCCGAGTGTGGTCAAGAGCGCCGTGCAGTGCGCCGCGAGCATATACCCCTTCGTCTTCCGACATACAGTAGTCAATGCCGGCGACAGCGAGACGTGGGGCAAGATGGCGGGCATCAAGAGCAGCATTCTCCGCCGCATGGACACGGCGCCGGCGGGGGTGCGCATCTGCTGCATCAAGTTCGTGGCCCGCGTGGTGCAGACGCAGACGCCGGGCTTGATCGCCGACCCGAGGCGGCCGGAGCAGAACGAGATCAGTCTGGCGCTGGTGCCGCGTGAGCATCCCACCATCCCACCCACCAATCTGGAGGCGGAGGCGAGTGGGCTGCTGGATAGGCTGCTGGGTGTGCTGCAGGATAACGATACGGATGCTTTGGTTGTCACGGCTACACTGAATTCACTTTCGACTCTTGTCCAACGCCGGCCGAGCATTTCAACTAAGATTTTGATGACCGTGCTGAACTTCAACCCGCTTAAGCTGGCCGGCACGCCGATGACGGGCAAAGTCAGGGTTGCCATCAGGAGCATGACACGCACCACCATGTCCTTCCTCCTGAACGTGCTGAAGCGCAACCCGCAACACCAACTGGCCATCAGACTGCAGCAGCGAACGGAGCAACTCCGGCACGGCCTGATCGAAGTCTTCTCGGAGAACGGACTTGGCAAGCGCAAGGAGCCGGATGAGCCCACTGATGGCCTGGACGACGCCAAGCGGCGACGCATCGAAATCAGTACTGCGAACGGCACGACACCACAGCAGCAACCGCCACCAAGGCCCAGCCATCCACCTTTGCCACCCGGCCCGGTCACCGTAGCTCAACTCTTCACACTCAGCCGTGACCCGAGCGCGGCAGGCTTCCATGTCGGTCCCATACCACTACAGATCGTCGCACAGCTCGTGCCGCCTCTACTCCAATCCATCGACCAAAGACGTTTCGACGACGCCATCAACGCTGTCCGCGCCCGCATCCTAGAACGCGGCAGACTACCGGCTGCAGACGCCAATCATGCCGCGCGCACCGCCACGGGAGAAGATGAGGACGACGACTACGACCCATCCCTGGGCTTTCCCGGCCACGATCAGGTGATGAACAGACTAGACCAGATGCCCCCAGAGGGCGTGGGACACGACATAGCTGTCACGGCGTTCACGCTCCCACCTGCGCCGCCCATGACGGAGGAGCAGAGACGGAGGAATGGGAAGATGGCGCTTACGCGCGTCTTCGGCACGCTTGCGGAGCTGGACCGCGAAACCAAAGGCAAGTCTGGTGGGAAGAAGGCGGGCGATGGCGACGTGAAGAAGGGCTTCAACCGGCTTTCGGCGGCGGCGGCGGCGGCGGGTGGGCAGGATAGGGAGGGCTGGCTTACGCTGGTGATTCGGTTGGCTACGCGGGCGACGTTTGGGTTGGATGGGCCGGAGGGGGATGAGGAGGAGGAGATGAAGATGAAGGTAGAGGGCGAAGGCGACGAGAGCGCGCTTATGAGACATGGCCAGCAGGGTTTCGAGCTGGCGAATGGGATCCGCGAGGCGCTTGTGACGTATGTGGTGGATGATTTCCGGCGGCGGATCGATGTGGCGATTGCGTGGTTGAGTGAGGAGTGGTATGCCGACCGCCTTGCTCTCCAATCCCGCCGCCAAAGCAACGACTCCAGCGACGACGATGGCGACGACGACACCGCAAGGCCGAAGCCCGCGGGTGCCGTGCCGATCACCGCCCTGCCCAATTACCACCACTGGTCCCTCCGCATGCTCGAGACCCTGTCGCCTTACCTGGACGTCAAAGATGGCCGGCACCTCATCCGCTTCCTCTCGGAAATCCCGCAGATATCTCGCGAGCACCTGGACGTTGTGCGACTGATCGCGAATGATCCGGAACGCGTGGGGCTGGCTAGCCAGGCTTTGCTGTATCTTATCATGCTGCGGCCGCCGGTGCGGGAGATGGCTATTGATACGGCGGAGGAGTTGTGGAGGGGGAATGAGGATGCTAGGGGGCCTGTGGGGAAGATTCTGGGGCGGTGGCGGCCGGGGGTGCTTGTGGAGGGTGGAGGGGCTAAAGGGGAGGGTGGTGGGGGTGGGGAGGTCAAGGTTGAGGGATGAGGAGGGAGAATGTGTGGCTGGTGTTTGATGGGAGTCACATGAGCTGGGCTATAGCCTTCCTACTTGTCAAGCTCGTGGTACGGAGGCGCCTGCCTGCCTGTTACATGGAGCTGAAAGACTCCGCGGCGCTCGTGGGCCCGTGTGGTCTAGGCGATATGCATGATGTATCAGGCTGGCCGTGGCCGTTCAAACCCTTCTCGCGACATGCCGAGCCCTTTATCCAACCAGAGAACCTTTGGTTGTGGTCCGGCCGTTGAAGCTCGCTGCCACCGCTTGAAATGCTCTCGAGCGCATGTGGGGCTCTTCCCGCGCTTCCTCCCGGTCGTCCTTTGGCCACGGAATGTTGGCATCCGCACCTGCATCAAGCAAGAGCTTCTGGACTCTATCTTTCTTTTGAAGGATCGCACACTGAAATGCGGTATGGCGTCCCGTTTCAGGCCCTTCGTTCACTGTGGCGCCGGCTTCAAGTAACATCTTCACCACATCTTCATGGCCCTCCCACACTGCGGCCTGCAACGCAGTTGCACTATAGTCCCAGCACTCCGGTCTCATCGCGTTCACATCTGCGCCTGCCGTGAGCAGAGCCTGCACAGTGCTTGCGCAACCCTGACTTGAAGCTGCCATCAATGCCGTAGGCTTGTCTCGTGCCGCATAGTTCACGTCGGCTCCGTGTGCCAGCAGCATCGGCCATATCTCCTCGAAGCCTCTCTCGATGGCTATGGTTAGCAGCTGCCCAGCGTGTTCGGCATCAATAGTTGCGCCGGCCGCGAAAAGCAACTTTACGATTTTGCTATGCCCGGACCAAGCAGCCATGGGCGGTGCTCTACTAGCGTTTACGTTGGCACCTGCCTGCAGTAATGCTTCCACAAGTCTGTCGTGGCCAAGTCTCGTCGCTGCCTGGAGCACGTCACCGCACTCAGTCCCCGCTCCAGCCTTGAGGAGGATCCGTACGGTACTCAGATGGTCCCTCTTCACCGCCAGAGCTAGGGCCGTGCCCTTGTAGTCGCCGTAACTGTCGTTGGCATTATTGACATCCGCACCACGCTCGAGCAACGTGACTACTGTACTACAGTGGCCGCCGACCGACGCGGCTATCAATGGATATCCATATAGTCCACCTTCAGCGTTGATTCCAGCTGGCGACATTGCCAGAGTTCTTTTGAGGATATCGTCAAGCCCAAGCAAAGCGGCATAGTAAGTGGGCCGCGCAGGAATCTCATCGCGTTGATATTCAGTGAAAGATGTCTCTTCGTAGCCCGTGTGGAGGTGCCTCTCGTTGCAGAGCTGGAGCCATCGCTGCAAACTGGTGGCAGTAGTGAGCATCTTCAGCACCCGCTGTTGCAGCATTGGAGTGGCTACGGCTACACACTCGCGATAATGCTGATGCCAATACTTAGCGCTATACTTGGCCAAGAAAGACCGTCTGACCAAATCGTAGGTCAGGCATTGATTGACAAAATGGCTGTCGCAAAGGTACGTCAAGCATATAGCGCTGATCTGTTCATGAGCCTCGTGCGCGGGTGGCACGAATGCGCCTGCAGGGCTCTTTCTCGTACGTGGAGCAAGTAGATACTCCTGGACGGAAAAATGCGAGATGCGAACGACTCCGGCGTCCTCCAACCAGAATTCCTCGGGAACGTACCGATGCCAGTCCTCCCGTTGATCAATGAGTTGGAACTGCTGCTCTATGCGAACCTCAATGAGTCCTGGACACAGTCGGAGAAGGCTGTCCCCATTTGTTAACTTGCGGTCCGGGTCATAGCGCTCTTCACGCACGTCGACTGCGAGCGCTTCCAGGATCTCGTCCACCCGAAGCGGTCTGAATGAGTGACACAGCATCATTAGTGCTCGTTGCGCTTCTTCCTTGCACTCCTCACTGATTTCGCATAGCATTCGTTCATAGGTTGCGTCAAGAGATTTGGGCAATGCGTCCAGGCACTTTTTGAGATGGTGTGGGCTTCTAGGACATGTCCGTAGGCTGACGAGCTGGCACTCGACCCACCGGAATCTGTGCTTTAGTCAGTGGGAGCTCAAACGTTTCGTAGTGCTGGCCGGTGGCGCAAGACTCACGAGCCATCTGCCATACTAGCAAGACGATCCTTGATCGTATTCCTCTCGGCAGCACTCCAGTCCTCAAGCTCGGGGTCGATGTCGAGCTGATCGGACACGAAATGGGCGATGTCGTCGTGAATAACGTCGTTCGTGACACCGAGCATGGCCTCATCGCTTGCGTTTAGGCGCCTTCGAATATCTGGCAAATCACGACTAGTCACAAGAATGTGCAGGTTGGGCAAGCATCGTCGCCGCAGCGTGTCAATGGCTGACAGGACGCCGCTGCGTTGTCCACCAGCTGGACACTCATCCAAGGCATCCAGTAGGAGATACACGTGCCCATCGGGAGCGACTCGGGTCACTGCTTGCTGTATGTACTCGATCAGTGTTGAAACAGGT
Organism: Oleoguttula mirabilis; assembly: GCA_035135055.1. Lineage (NCBI taxonomy): Eukaryota > Fungi > Ascomycota > Dothideomycetes > Mycosphaerellales > Teratosphaeriaceae > Oleoguttula > Oleoguttula mirabilis. Next base: position 31,632 of record JAVFHQ010000076.1, on the reverse strand, counting down.
GCTGATGCATTTCGCAAAGTCTTCTTCAATTGCTTCAAGTCGTCTTCAACGCCAACAATCTGTTCGGAAAGCTGCAGCAGCAAGGCGCGCAGCATAGCAGAGTCATTCTGCTTAGAGGCGTCGGTGAATGTGAAGAAGAAACAGGCGACAGCACTGCCAGGGATCTGGTTGGAGCGACGCCAGGCTTGGTCAATAGCAGTAGAGCAAAGCACAGACTTACCACAGCCTGCGAAGCCGTGGATCCAGAGGAACGAACTGTCTTGCTGCAGCCAGGCAGAAAATGGAGGACTTTGAATCAGCCAGCGGCCAGTGCCAGGGTGCCTTTTCGCAGACGCAGTGTTGTAGTCAATCGTTGCATCCGGCGCACTCAGCCAGTTGTGTAGGTCGGAGGCGATTACGATGCGTTTCATTACTTCTATCTCGCTTTGGACAATCTGGTTGTTCTTCAGCTGTAGCACCTGCAGCGCCACAGACAGGTCTTGGTTTGACTCGCCAACCAGCTCCTCGAGTTTGACGAGAGTCCTCTTCCGGAAAGGGTATGCTACTCGTCGCCCAACGGTGGCTATGGTCTCTGTTAGAGTCTTTGCCGGTACCTTTTTGAATTTCTGCACCTCCTCAGCGAGCTCTTCGATGCCGTTTGTAGACCGAGAGACGGCTGCCTCAATAGTCTGCACAATAGATCGCTCGTCTGCACGCCATTCCCGTGTACTAGTGGCAACTTGGATCAAGCGCAAGACTTCCACCAGGCTACCGAGCCGTGTTGCAGTCCGGGCCAGATCATCATTCCGATCTTTATATGCCGTGTAGAAGTCGTAAAGGGTGCCTGTAGCCTGTAGCCCGAGTGACACCAAGCCTGCGACACTCGCAGCGATGGAGAGCGGATCAGCCATCGTACTGGAGCGGGCTGCGACCCCGCCCGTACGTAGAGATCGGTAGCAATCCCCGGTACACGTTAACTGACGGAAGCCTGTGTCACTGTGATCGATTCGATTGTTCGTCCAGTGGTAGCCAGTAAGCTTTCGTTGAAGTACAAGAATCGCTCATGGGTGGGTAGGGAGACGACCGGAGTATTTCTGTTACGACCAAGACAGTGCGCGTAGTGGCGGCCCCCAATTGGGGGCAGCAACTGCAGCCAAGACCGAAGGCCCACGAGGCTGCAGGACGCATAGATTTCTGGGGTGGCTATGTTCAATATTGATATGTTTTCACAGCCTCACTCCCCTCCTTTTGGTGAGGCAGCATGTTAAGTGGAGCCGTTGCCTTCTTCACGTTGCCGCCATCAATAGCGCTCTCCGTCATTCTGCCCCGCCTTGCATATCAGATTTCAGCTTCAGCTCTCAGCTCTGGTTCAGACTGGTTGGCTATCTCTCTGCTTCGGCTCAACCTCCGCGGTATCGCATGTGATAGATATTAGATAATGTACCTCTACCTGCTCGTCCGACAACTCCGGCTGTGACACCACTTCTTCGGCCCAGCTTTCACGCACTTGTACAGCTCCGAGGCCTGACTTGAGCGTTCTACAATGAACACTTCGATGGAAGACATCTCACATACTTGTGGGTTGCTGCTAAGCAACACCCGACTTGAAGTGTCCCCAGCTTATGTTCAATTTGCTTAGCGCGCCGTGACCGGTCCGTAGACAGGGTACAAATTGTGAATGAAATCTCTGGGCGCGGGAAACTCGAGTTGTTCGAGACTTATGCGATACACGCGATGAAAGATTGGGGATGGGACAGATAAATGGTTCTTCAGCGTGAGTGTATCACCAAACGTCGTTGCGAGGACGCCGCCGTCCCTAATATATGTGTGGGGTTGTAATAGCCATCTAGGCGCAATCATGCATCACCTCCCCAGTGGTTTAGACTGCTCTGCAGAGAGCTCCTGAGCTGCCTCACTCGCCATCAATTCTTCCCGCTCGTGAGTCCCGGAATTCCCCAACTCGGCTGTGTTGAATGCCTGCGGTATTGGTTGCTGCATAGTGGATACTTGGTGATACCCGGACTGTGTGTGGTGCGGTGCGCTCTCGACGCTCAGCTGCTGGATTCGGTCCCGTAGTGTAGCGGTCTTCCTCCGCTCGTGCCAGAGAAATCCTAGCGCCGTGAGCAGGGCAAGCAGCAGCGGGACGCCAATGCCGGCGCCTATACCTGCTTCCGTCGCAGTAGGGTCGCTTGCCGTCCCCGTGACAGTGGCAGTGACTGTTGCACTGGACATCGCCGTCGTGTTGGGAGCGGTTAGGTCGGTGAGAGCGTCGACGGTCGTGCCGTCGTAGCGGTCCATGACGTAGCCGGGCGGAAGGCTAAAGGGCGCACTCACGCCTGCCGAAGTGATCGAACACTGGCTGTTTGTTGTGTTGTACGGGTCGTTGCAGCAGAAGCTATTTTGGGGCGCAAGGAACAGAGTCGCTCCCTGGTCAGGATTTGCTGGACGGTGACATCATTAGCATCCCGTTCTTCTGCTCTGTAGACAGTTGCGTATTGCATGGCAACTTACTGTCGGTGCAACGCTGGGGACAGATGTCACTCTGCCATGTCTGATCGGTGCAGCCCGCCCTACTAACTTGGTTGCTGTAGTTCCCGGTTTGCACGAGGCAGTAGCCATTCGACAGGCATGCGCTGTCGGCGCCACAGCAATGGCTTGCCGTTGCGGACGCATTGCATGGCGTGAGAATGTCGGTTGTTGCTCCATTTGGCCAATAGCAAAGCTGTGAGGATCGGGCGATGGTAGCTGACAATATAGCTGTCCGTAACAGCAGCAGAGCTGTCATTTTTGGTTTTGTGCGCGGAAGGCAAGTGAAAAACAGTCCAAAGAAACAAGAAAGTGAAAGAAAGGTCTAAGAAACAAAAGCTCGATGTCGTTCTTGTGCTGCCAATGGTTATCGGTGAAGAACATAAGAAGCCCACCCGGGATGATACCACGAGTCCACCGACGTCGTCGTGCAGCCTGTAGGATGCAACGCTTGCTTGTTTGGTTGGTCGTGTTGGCAATGTTGGCCCTGTTGGGGCGGAAGGTCGATCTATTCAGCCGCTTGTTCCGGCGGGATCTAGCCTTCGGCTTTAAGATAATCCGGTGCCGGTCGATGCCTACATCTCTCCTTACCAGTTCATGGGAAATGGCATCTTTCCTTGCCAGTCCATGGGCAATGGCATGAGGCCTCGAGAGAGCCGGCTGTCATGGCTTGGTCATTAGATGCTGCGATTGCCTTTGCGGTCGCCCATCACGCATCACGCATTATACGCCAGCCTTGCGGCCACCGATGTACCTTGTGGCGGATAACGGTTTGCGGGCTTCACAAAATCACAGTCTCGGCGCAACATGCGAACACCACAGGTGGGACTGCGCTGGCCTTCGAGTTCCTAGTCGAAGCAAGCCTCATGCTAGCTGTCGGGACTGTCTGCATCCAGGCATTCTGGGGTGGTGTCTCCGAGAATGCGATCGCTGTCACTGTACTCCATCGAGTGTTGCTGATCTGTAGACACTGTCGCTGCTGATGTGTCCTACAGTCTGGTATGGCCTTTCCTTCTTATGGCTTTGATCTTATAGTACCTTGCACACTGTCCACCCTTAATTTTACTATCTACATAGACTGATTCATTGCAGGCTATCACCCTTCGCATCCGTCCATACGCTACTCTTGGAGTGCAAACGCTCCCAGTTATAGTCCGATACCCTTCCTCGATGCTTCCTGTACCACTCTGACCCTCGCTGCGAACATTTTGGCCAAGAAACAGTGGGCGAATGAACACTACTAGACTTTTCTACAGCGGACAATCGGCGAGGTTGCGACGGTTGTTGCCTCTCAGGGCAGCATCTGACGATGGGTGATCTGGATGTCAATACAGCATGGTCCGTCTAGTGTGGAGGCCCGACCTTGGAATACTCAAGAGTGGACAACGCTGAGATGAGGTCCAGTATACTGGGTGTTCTCATTGTGAGATTGCCCAGAGTCCGCTGCCCGGATATGTGTTCGCCGCTTGGACGCCCGCCTTTACGGCTCAAGAAGCAAATATTACAGGCGTCTTGCCTGGCTTGGATTGGATTAGTCTGCCCATGATCAGGGTACAGACTCTTGGACTTGAGTGAACTATACGTCGAGTTGCCCGGAGCTGATTCTACCAACACGCCGTGGAAAGAATCTGAGTCTGCCTGAAACGGCAGAAGGACCATTCTGCAACGTTACCGTGAGCCTTGTGTCTTCTCCGCTGCTATGGTGAGTCTATCGAAACGACCGGTCCCTCTAGCCATTCTCCTGCCTAGCATTGTTATTTACGCCTAACCCAATGCGCCCCAATTGACGAACCTGACAAACGTCACTCGTGTCACATACCATGCGACTTATGTATACTTTCATTTACAACTGTGGCTTGCCTATGGTTTTGCCTTCAGATTTGCTACACTGGCGGTTCTTGTGGGCTACCTGATCCTACTTCGCAATGGCGCTGCCTTCTCGAACGACTTCAGCACTATTCTCCGGACTACACGGCATGCGGACCTTTCGGTCGGGCTTGAACGTGCAGATGTATCGGGACAGGATCATCTTCCGAAGTATGTCACAAGCGCTAAAGTACAGTCCAGCAACTCGAAAACTGGCCATGCCGCCGACCACACAAGTGAGAAGCGATCCTTCGCGAGCAGCGCATCCAAAGGTGGAGTGAGCGCAACGACTAGCTTGCTAGGTCCGCTCCGTTCGAGAGTCACGGAGAACAGCAAGCATCGCTTCAGGATCACATACGGGAAGAAGATGAAGCTACCACTCGTACACCAGGGCCTCAACAAGTCGCTGATTGTGACTAGCTGTCGACCCCAGGCTGGTATGTGCCCGGTGGTGGAAGATTTGCACTGCGCGGTCTTGTGCAGCGCATCCGCAAAGTCTTCGGCGAACAGCCCCGGGTTATTACTGCATCCAGCGTATGTGCACTTTGAAGAGTATATCGCTAGCTGCACCGAGGTGCATAGAGGGCAGTGTTGGATTGCCGAACTCACAAAAAGATGGGGTCAGCAACCGCAACCTGATTGTGACCGATAGGCGCCCGTACGGCCAAAGTGGAGGACCCCACTCTACCGGCGGCTTTCACAAATCGCGTGGGTCCGCCGCTGATGTGACTACAAACGATAGTACAAAACCCTCTGATGAACGATGGGAACACTCGATTGCGCACGACCAGCATTTTCCTGACGACATGTGGCTCTTTCCCAGCATCTTTTCCTCGGTGAGCAAGGAGGATGCCGCACCCTCACCCGTACGAAGTCTGCCCGCATCTTGGTACCGTTCACCAGATATGTACCAGCTCGAGCGGCGTGCAATATTCTCCCGGCAATGGATACTGCTTACTCATGCAATGCGCCTTTCGAAGCCTGGCGACTATATGTCCTTCACCGTGGCCGGATTCTCTTTCTTTTTGGTGAAGGACAGGAACAACAGCATCAACGGCTTCCACAATGTCTGTCGCCATCGTGCTTTCCCAGTAGTGCAAGCGCCTTGCGGCACGGCCAACATCCTGAGCTGCAAGTACCACGGCTGGTCGTATGGGCTGGACGGAAAGCTTGCCAAGGCGCCGAGGTTCGATACTGTTCCTGGTTTTGACAAGACCCAGCATGGGCTCCTACCCGTCAATGTCCGCGTTGACAAGTCCGGATTCGTGTGGGTGAACTTGCAGGCCGGCGAGCCTGACGTGAAATGGGAGGATGGTTTCCGGGAAGTAGACGGCCATCCCCGGATCGCGGAGTTCGACTTGTTCGGGGAGTTCACGTGGGACCATGACTGGGACATGGACGTCGCGGCCAACTGGAAAGGCTTGGTGGACAACTACAATGAGTGCTACCACTGCGCAACGTCGCATCCGCGCATTGCGGGCGTGTCAGACCTGACCAAGTACCGGGTGGAGCCGACCGCAGCATGGATGGAACATCACATCTTCAACAAGGGCTCGAGCGACCAGCAATTCCGGCGTAGTATCCTGTACTTCCTCCCGGGCACCTCTGTTACGATCACGTAAGTCTCTCAAGTCTCCATATCATCAACCTGGGTCGTCGGTTCGCTACTGGCTTTCACATTCCTGCCAGGATCACTTTGGTGTCACCACGCCACAGGCTTGACTGACCGTCCCGTGCGACAGTGAGAACTTCTTTTACATACAACGCATGTTTCCCGTGACTGCTACGACAAGCAGGATCGAGTACGAGGTCTTTCGCCACAAGAATGCTACCGACGAGAGTTTCACGGAGATCAATGCATTCTATCGCCAGGTTCTGGAGGAAGACAAGCAGCTTTGTGAGGCAGCACAGAAGAACCTCAGCGCCGGGATATATATCAATGGCGAGCTGCACCCCGAGAGGGAAAAGGTGAGAACGGCGCTACTCTCACCTGGCGGTAGGATCATTGTTTTGCTGACTGCTCGAAGGGCCCGATATATTTTCAGAATGCCGTGCGCGAACAAGTTATGCAACACCGGAAGGAGGAGGAGCAACAAGGGGGCCGGCAAATCTGGCCGGCATCCCCAAAGCCCACAGAAGGGACGAAGACGAAAAAGATGGATGAGGAGGAGTCGTTTTGCTCGAAGCTCGATATGGCAGGATGCATGGCCCAGCCGGGCTTGGACTGGTAGGTGGCCTTCAGATGCTAGTATGTCTAGCTCGTAAACGCATGGGCAAGCAAGCGAAACGCTATCTGAACCCAAGCTTGCGTCACTGGGCGGGACATCAAAGCTGCCTGCCCCGGCTAACTTGCTCAACCTCTACCATCGGCACTTCGTCTAGTCCATATCTGTGCCACGGCGTCACTTATCGCTGCTCCTTGCCGCACTCGTGGAGGAGGCCCCCGTGCAAAGGTACCACGTTCGGATGCTGAGCGGAACCCTACCTCTGCGAAGACTACAATCTACGGGATCTAACTACCCTTGCGGTTCAGCATGCCATGAGCGTCTCGGTACTCACAAGAGGAATGTGCCAGGATCTGAGCTGAACACAGTCCGAGCAAGTCCGAGCAAGTCCTGCGGTAGCCCTGCACCGACTCGCAGATCCGTCGAATTGCAGCTCACTGCATCTATACACCATCTACACAAAATAGCGCCAATCAAGCGACTTTTCGCCGTCTTGTAGCGTGTCGGTGTCTACCTGCTCCGCTCGCAACACCCGGCCCTGCTCTTTATTGCGCTTCGCATTTTGCCCTCTCATCCACGTACCCATCCCAAAGACCGCCACTATACACACAGCATTGCATGCACAGGTGGCCGCGAGTGTGGGCCAATAACTTGGTGCGTACTGGGTCCGGAACGTCGCACCCGAGATCACGCCACCCAAGTTGCCCATGCCCACCAAGAAGCCTGTTCGGGCCGCCCGCGAACTCTCGTCGAGGTCGTTGTTGTTGTGCCAAGAGTGGACGAGGGCAGAGGGGATGTATGCACCGCTAGCCATCAAGAAGCAGGCGAAGTAAGCAACACCCTTAAAGCGCAGCACATCAATGGATGCGAGAACAACCATTCCGACCAGGGAGAGCGTCAGCGAGCCGATAATATGGAATGTGCGCTCGCGGAAGTAATCGGATGATTTCGCCACACAAAGCAGCACGACGAAGCCGACGCAGTTTGGAGCGACAGTCCAGAGGTTCGTCTTGACTGTGGAAAAGCCGAGGCGTGCGACAATCTGTACTGTCAGCGGGCATTCGTGCAAATTCAAACCGGCAGGAAGCTCACCTGTGGCAGAAAGTTCGACGTAGTGGCAAAAGCGACCGGGTACGTGAAACAGATCACCGCCCACAAGGCAAACTGCCTTGTCCGCCAGGTGGCGAAGGCAGCCTTCACGCTGAAGGTGGTGTCCAGTTGGCGTGAAGCATCACGGAGTGTCCTGGCCTTGGCAGCCGCTTTCTCCCTTGCGTCAAGAAACCAGGCCGTTCCTGGCCGCGCCGGTAACCAGAAGTAAGCCATTGCGCCAAAGAGCACGGTGAAACCTCCCTCAATGATGAAGAGCCACTGCCAGCCGTATACTGCCGGATCGTTGATCTGAAAGACGCCGTAGGATATCAGGCCAGAGAAGGCTGCTGCGAGCAGTGCGCTGCCGAAGAAGATGGCAACCCGGAAGCCAAGCTCGCCGCGGGTGTAGAACAGGGTCATGTAAAAGACCACACCACAGTAGAAGCCCGCCTCGAAGCACGCAAGAAGTAGCCGGATAGCAAGCATAGCGGCGAAGCTCTTCGCAGCACACTGTACCAGTGCTAGGCAACCCCAAGTCACCATCAAGGTTGGGAGCATTACTCGGCCGGAGAACCGTTTCGTGAGCAAATTCAGTGGGAGATCCAACAGTCCGAAAGGGACGTAAAAGAGCAGAATGAGCAAGGAGTAGTCATTGCCCGTGAAGTGCAGGTCCGTGTCCATGCCATCCGTCTTCGCGTTGCCCAGGTTGCTCTGATCGAAGTGTCAGCGACCGGGGGTAGCGTCGATACGCTATACAGTCGAGCACTCACCCGATCCACAGAGTTGAAGAAATACATCAGTGAGAGGTAGGGAAGCAAGTATAGATCCAGCTTTCTGACGAGGGCCTTCTCCGCCTCACGATCGACGGCAAGCAATGTCAGGCCATGTACGGGTTCTTTCTCATCTTCATGGTGCACAGACAAGCTCTTGCGGTCTGTGTTAGCAGTGTCGTTATTCATCCTGTCAATATAGATGTGTGTTGGTCAGGATCCTTCGAATAGGCGTAATGCTGCACGAGATAGTCGAAGGGAGGACAAGCCGACTTATGAACTGTCTAGAAAGATGGAGCTGTGCTTTGCTATATCTATGTTCGGCCATCGTCGAGAAGGCTCTGTGGCACTTTCACTCTTACTTCGCCGATAGCAACAAGATCCATGCACCACGATTGTCCACTATACTACCAACGAGCTTCGTTGAGCCCTTTGCGTGGCTTGCGAGGCAGCACATATCGGAGAATGCTTATCGGCTGCATTCCCGTCCTATCTGTCGCCTAACCGCGCAAAAGTACTGTATCTTCGTAGGTCCGCGTTGTACGGGCAAGGCTCACCCCACTTCTGTCTTGTGGCTTTTCAGGAACCGCACTATTTCAGTCTACAGACCATGGAGGCATCAAAGAGACGGTGGCCTCATCTACGAATTGTACCCTGATCACCTCATAGCCAAAACTGCAACCCACCGTCGTACGGTTTCCTGCTCATACGCAGGTCAACTATGGCTCCAATCGCAGAAGCACCGCCTATCTTGGACTTTTCCGGTGAGACTGGCTGGCTTGTACCTTTGATGTCTGCTGAACACCGACAGCTTTCTATGGGAATGATGAGGTCGCCAAAGCCAAGCTGGTGGACGATGTGCGGAAGTGCTGTCTCCGGAATGGCTTCTTCCAAATTGTTGGCCATCGGGTACCCGCTCAGCTCCAAGACGATGTTTTGGCCTCCTTGAAGCACTTCTTCTCTCTTCCCAAGTCTGTGAAAGAGGAAGTCCACAAGGGTCAGTCCGTCGATCATGCTCCATCGTAGCGATGCAAACTACAGAAGCTGACTTCGAACAGACAACACCACCTGGAACAGAGGATACGAGAGCTTCGGATCACAGATACTGGAGGCCGGCACTTTGCCCGACAGCAAAGAAGGGTTCTACATTGGTGAGGAAATTGCCAAGGACCATCCTTACTTCGTGCACAAGAAACTCAACAGCGGACCCAACCAATGGCCAGAGGGCTCGGAGGGCATGACGTTCAAGGAAACTTCCATGGCATACTACTCAGAGATGCACGCTTTGGCGAGGGACGTCCTAGCCACCCTCGCTCGGAGTCTGGATCTGGGAGAAGATTACTTCAACGACTTCACCAGTGGCGCTGTCGCCACTTTGAGATATCTGCACTACCCCCCTCAGCCGAGCGACTCGGATGAGAAACTCGCACGAGGTATCGGCGCTCATACGGACTTCGGATCAGTAACACTGCTTATGCAGGACGAGGTCGAGGGTTTGCAGGTATGGGAGAAGACAACCGGAGCGTGGCTTGATGTGAGTGGATTAAGATATTACTGTCCGTCTGGTACTGACATTTGCAGGTGGAACCAGTGAAGGGTGCTTACGTCGTCAACCTTGGCAACATGTTCATGCGATGGTAGTGTCTACTCTTGATGATCACTTTGCAAAAGGTGCTGACAGCCTATACCAGGTCGAACGATCGATACGTCTCAAACCTGCACCGTGTGATCAACAAGTCAGGCAAAGAGAGGTACTCGGTTCCTTTCTTCTACAGTGGGAACCCAGACTTTGTAAGTTCATCACTGAGTGATGGCCTACGAGTATTACTACTAACACGTGCCATGACTTGCAGGTGATAGACTGCCTACCGAACTGCAGGGCGAAAGGAGAGTCAGTCAAGTACCCGCCAATTAGCGTGATGGACTGCGTTGGCGGCAGCTACAAAGACTCTTATGGCAAAGCATCTGCATACCACAAGAAGATCTCTGCAGTTTCTATGAAGCCGACAGAATTGGACCACACTCCGAGATTAGTTGCAGTGTAGTCTCACCACAAATGGATGTCATTTTCAGGTTCAATCAACTTTCTGCTATGAACACAATGGTTCGCATTTGTACTTGGTCGTTGCAAGGATCGTAGTCACGTCACCGTTGCTGTGACTCTACTAAGAGATTGTGTTCCACGCACGCCTGCCGCGACGCTTTGTGAGTTGCTCATCCAAACGGCTTGCGATTAGCTACGTACATCTTATCAATGCAATCGCACCACCTCAGAATAGTTTTGTACTGTGTAGATGATCCAACTCCGAGTCAGCTATCTAATGGAGGCACGTGTGACGATAGGGAGGCCGTTGAGTCTCCCCCATTCTTGTCCATCTTTGTGATAAGATTGCGTCCCTGCATCTCTAAGTATACACGGGTGGGACTACACTTCTATAACATGCTGTGTTCGGAACAAGATCGGCTGTCTCGGCTGCTACACTCATCCCATTCTAAGCAAGTAAAAAGACATCATGGCGAGCAAGCTCGAAAAGCCGTGCGAGGCCAGCATAACCGCATTGCAGCGCACTGCCTCCAACGGCATTGGAACGATTGAGACGCTTCAAGACGATGATGCGAACCGAGCTTTCTATGGCAATTCGATCACTGATTCCTACCGACTGAAGTCGGAGATTGTAAGCGCTTGTATGGAAAAGATTGGCATGGGACGTTATCAATGGGAGCTGTTTGTTGTCACGGGGTTTGGTTGGATCACAGACAACTTGTGAGTGCCCAGCGTTGGATCGTTTCCAGAGCCAACGACTCGCATTGCTGACCTTCACTATTAGCTGGTCCCAAAGTATCGGAACTATCCAACCCGCCGTCAAGCTTGAGTTTGCGGGCATCACCCACGTCTCATACAGCTCTATCGCCTACTATGCCGGGCTGATCTTTGGCGCATCGTTCTGGGGCATTGGTGCCGACCTGATCGGGCGCCGCCCGGCGTTCAATTCGACGATTCTAATAGGAGGCATCTTCGGCGCCGCTGTCGCGGGTGTGGACAACTTCGTCGGTTTCTGTGTTATGTGGGCCATCATCGGAACCGCGGCAGGTGGCAACGTTCCAGTGGACTCGATGATCTTTCTGGAATTCGTCCCAGGATCTCATCAGTACTTGCTCACGGCGCTGTCTGCTTGGTGGTTGATTGGGCAGGTCGTGGTGTCGCTGCTTGGCTGGGTCTTCCTGGCTAACTTCACATGTGCAACGGACACAACGCCTGCAACTTGTCACAAATCAGACAACATGGGGTGGAGATACGTGATGATAAGCCTTGGTGGTATGGCGCTGGCCTTTGCTATCATCCGCCTGTTCGTCTTCAAGATGCCCGAGTCGCCACGCTTCCTTCTCGCACAAGGCAGGGATGCTGAGGCGGTGGAAGCCGTCAACTATGTTGCTCGTCGCAACGGGAAACCCGAGCCTTTGACGCTCTCGGTGCTCCAAGAGGTGGACCGCTCGCTTGGTATTGATTCGAAAGAGGGTGAACGCGAGGTCCGCCTGACCCAGTCCCAGATGATCAAGGAGAGCCTACAGGACTTCAAAGGGGTCAATTATCGCAGCCTCTTCGCCACCAGGAAGCTTGCAATACACACTACCATCCTCTGGCTGATATGGCTCACCGTCGGTATCGCCTATCCGCTGTTTTTCAACTTCATACCCACATATCTCGCCAAGCGGTTCACAGAGAACTCGTCACTCAGCACCACCTACCGGGACTACTGCATCGAGTCAGCAGTCGGCTTCGTTGGTCCCATTGCTGCATCCTTTACTGTCAACTCGAGGCTCGGTAGCCGCTGGACCATGGGTGGCTCGGCCATTGTGACCGGCATCTTCCTCTTCGCGTACACTGCAGCCCAAACCACGAGTGCGGATCTGGCGTTCGCCTGCGTCACCGGCCTCCTTGGAAACTTCATGTACGCCGTCATGTACGCCTTCACCCCCGAGTCGTTCCCTGGACCTCATCGTGGCCTTGGTACCGGGCAGGCTGCGACACTGCTCAGGTTTGGTGGGTTAATAGCGAGCTTGATCGGGACTTACACGAACTTCACCGCTACACCCATCTATGTCAGTGCTGCGCTGTGGATCGTTGTTGGGATAGCTTGTTTCGGCTTGCCTTTCGAGACACATGGTCGTTCCGCTGTGTAGCTTAGGAACAATGATCGACTGTTGACACCCTGCGCAGCTGTCTGGAGGTGCGGTCTGTCTCGCTGTGTGTCTCGACACGAGAAAGTCCTCGAACGGTGAACAGGAACTTGGTTGACTTCTGTGGAATAAACACATGTTACCATCCAGGTAGCTGCTGTAACTCAGGTCAACAGCACTACAGGGTGACACGTCGCCTAGCATTCTCTACGTTCGTGACCGTGTGCCCTGTCGCTAAGCTCCCTCGTAGTCGGTCTGCAACTGTGCATCGTGAGATAGTTGCGCCGCCCGGGAGCATCCCCGTCATCTAACCAACAGGCGTTCGGGCCTCTGCACAGCAGCTGGACGACCTGATTGTATTGGAAAACTTACTCATGCTATGTAAACGGGCTGGAGATACAGGCCAACCAGGATCGTGGATCGTTTGAGAGCGCTATTCGATTTTGGGTGACGGGTGTTCGCGTCGAGTGTATCGTATCGTCACCCATGTCCTTCCTCGCCCTCGGCTGCATGTCGAGAAGCATGAGTACATGCTCAAGTCATAAGAAATCCACCGTAGTACTCCTCCAACCAAGCGGAAGCGACTGAGCCTGAACCTTCGTCCGCGGCGTCCCACCTCCCAATGCTTCCTACATAACCATCAGGCCTGACGTTGACAAGAACCACTTCGTGCTGTCTCAGCGCGCCAACCCATTTCTGCGTGCAGCTCTCCGGTCGATCGATATCGTCGAGGTAAACAGTCCAGCGGCTGTTTTGCAGCAACGGCGGGAGATCCGCAATCTCGAACTGATCCTGCCGTGCCGCAGTAATGAGAGCAAAGGTGAACAGCTTGGAAACTGCAGTATATCGCTGGGACTGGGCGAACGCTTCCGACTCGGGAGGTGGGATGCCGAATGCGGTATATGACTGTGCTGCTGCCGCTGTGGCGCTGCACAGCACCGATCCAGAACGATCTCCGGCACTGTCGCAAATCGAGTTGAGAAAGTGTGATGCGGCATGCACGTCTGAAACGAGAATGAAGATCCGGAACTGTCCCAGCATCGGAATGTCAAGTTGAAGATCGACTGGATTGCTGTCGATGTACCTCGTAACTCGCGCCGGAGTCAGGAGCGAGCCAGCTCGTAGTTGACCTCTTGGATTTGCCTCTGGGTGATTGAGGACGTTGGTGTTGTACTTCACGCCAGCCCCGGAAATGAAAGCGATGTTGTCGTCGAAGTTCGCGGAGAGAGCGTTGCTATCTCCGGTAGCAAAAGCATTGGCGTGCTCGACGTCAAAGTTGATCAAGTCATGGGCGATCTTGCCACGTTCTTCCTGGTATGTAGCAAGGAGCGATGGCTTTGCTAATCCTCGAAGGGTGAGGTTCAGCTTCCACGACAGGTTGAAAGTGTCGTGCATGCTAGTGTTCATGCCTTGAGCTGCTTTCGGCGAGTGTGTATGCGCAGCCTATATCATAGTCAGCCACATCGTATCCCAGGAACCGAACAGAGGGTTCACATACGTCTCCTGCAATGAACACTCTCTCAGTGTCGTCAACAAAGTGGTTTGCCACCCGCTGCCCAACCTTGTACACGGAGAACCACTCTATCGTCAGTTAGCACTGGTGCCTAGATGAGTGACACGTGAGCTATGCTCACCGATGCTTTTCCATGTGAGCGTATAAGGGGCGATAATCTGCTGTGCTCGCTTAATGACCAAGTCCTGAGTCAAGCTTTCGGACGCCATGTCTCCCTGCAGCCGTGGATCCAACTCGATATACAGCCGTGTCATATTTCGCTCCCGGGGAATGCAGAGTATAGTACCTGCCGTCTCGGAATGAATCACGACCTTGCTCCATAGGTCGGGAAAGTTGCTTTCGACAACACCGTCTAGCACGCCCCATGGCGCATTGCTTGCTGCGCCCTGCATAGCAACGCCTGGCATGGCCTTTCGTACCCTTGAGTGCGCTCCATCGCACCCAACAAGATACCTCGTTCGTAGGCTGAGTGTCCTACCAGGCTTGGCGCTACCGCAGGTGACCTCTATTGGCGCAAAGGAGTCGGCAGTGGTTCGATACGTCGCAAAGGGCGAGGAGCGCAACACTTCTACCCCCCGCTCAGCCATGTCCCGGAGCAGAGCATCTTCGACCATGCCTTGGTGAACAAGGAGAATGAATGGGTCCTTGACGTTGACGCTCTCCGGATAGTGCGTCTGACGCCCTGTGCGACGCAAAGGGCTCACATCGGAGGAGTTCCAGAAACAAATATCGTATATGCGGACGCCTTGACGAAGAAGTGAGTCGCCCAGGCGCAGCTGACGAAACGTCTCGATAGTCTTGGGCTGCAGTCCGTCGGCCCTCCCCGTTGAGGTCTTGTCGGCGCGATCATCAACCACGGTAGCTTTGATGCCGTATCGCGCCAAATTCGAGGCTAACATAAGGCCAGCAGGCCCAGCACCTACGACGACCACGTCTTCGACATGTTGCGCTGGTTGGCTGCTCCGCTCGCTCTCTCCGTTGGCGTGTGGGGCCATCTGTGGGAGAGATGTTTCCTTCACTGCTTCATCTCACGCGAAGATGGCCGCTCTTTGTGCTAGACGGCTGGCATACCAATGGCCAAGCCCCCAACGTGCGCCCGCACTCGGCGCAGCAAACAGCGTGGACATCTTGCGTCCTCACATCATTACCGATCACGTTGACGGCGATGAGAGTGTTGTTATCTCCCCACTCTTGAGACTTCCTCGCTCTGGCCCGGAAAGGCCCGGTAGCGGCAAGCGGCCAACGTGTGTCCACAGACTCCACAGACTCCACAAGTCGGACAGGCACGGTCCGATGTCGGTGGCGGCCCAGGGAGCCGAGACTACAGAGCCCAGACCTTCACTCACTTGTGACAGTACACTACTGCTCACTCGTATCTCAGCCCGGACAGGGAGCCCTGATTGGAAGGCCAAAGCGATATGGATCGAACAAGGTATCTAATACCTACGACGAATCGACTTTGTGTTGCCTCGAACGTGTGTGCCGGGGCATAGTCTATCACCACTTTGTCACCCCTCCATCGATACACAGGTCTTGGCCGGTCATGTATGAGCTGGCGCTGCTGGCAAGAAACACGCAGCCGCCGCGAATGTCCTCCGGCTCAGCGACTCTTCCATTCATGATCTCGTCCTTCCAATTTTCCAGCAGACCCGGGAACTGCCACCAACGTCAGCATCTTGTGAAAGAAACGTGTGCCATGAGCAAGGCAAAACCCACCGGCGCCGTCATTTCCGTACGTACGTAGCCAGGGGAGAGGCTGTTGCATCGAATGCCCTACGCCATGGTGTCAGGAACTGTCAATGGTCCTCTACCAGTCGCATGGTGTAACTCACGTGCTGCACAAGCTCCGCGGCAATCGCAGGACACATTGCTCTAACGGCACCTTTCGTCCCACAGTACGCACTGCTCTTCTGGCTTCGAATCGCCATGTAGCTTGCAATGCTCGCAATGAGGACGATACTACCGCATCTGGTGCCGTTCGCAATCATCTGCCGGGCAGCCAGCTGTGCCGTGTGGTACACTCCCATGACGTTGACCCCGAGCAGCTTCTGATGCTCCGCGTAGGATGTCTCCAGAAAGCCGAGGTTGCGGTTGATACCGGCGCATGGCACGCAAATGTCCAGTCTCCCGCCAAAGTCCGCCTTGAAGGCCGCAAAGCCCTCCTCAAGGCTCGAAATGTCACCCACATCGACACTGTCCTTCTCAGCGAGTACGCGGCGCCTAGAGTTGGGCTGCGCATACGTACATGTAGTGGGCCGTCTTGACCCCGTAGCGTTTCTCAATCTCGTGGAAGGCGTCGACGGGCGGGATAACATCGAAGACAGCAACATCGGCACCCACTTCTGCCAGCCCTTCGGCGAAGGCTAAGCCGCAGCCGCGGGCACCTCCTGTCACCAGTGCTACTCTGCCTTTCAATGAGAACTGTGCCAATCAGCCCGGTGCACAATGTGACTGAAGTGCTTCAGACAGTGCTATTCGTACCCTGCTCATACTCCGAAGCCTCGAGAGCGCCTTGTGAACCTTTGATGCAGCGGAGATTTCGCATGCCCTTGACAGCAATAATATGTTCAGCAGCGTGTTGCGGCTATACTACCGGCGAGGCCAGCCGCCGGTGGTCACCTGTGTTGAGTGGGTGCTGGCACCGCCGCTATATCCACCTATATGTGTAGCATGCATTAGCCGCCGTCCACTCTTGCGTTGGACAGCAGACTTTAGCTAACGGCGAACCACCAGGGTCAGACTTGCACCCTTCGCCTTTTGCAGTAACCAGAATAACGCTTTCACATCAGCATTAATCATGGGCAAGAAGAGAGTACTGTGTTGCTACGGTGTCGACATTGACGCTGTCGCTGGATGGCTGGGGTCCTATGGCGGTGAGGACTCCGCAAGCGACATTTCTCGAGGCCTGTGGGCAGGCACGCATGGAACTCGGCGAGTTTTGAAACTGTTTGAGAAATACGACATAAAGGCCACCTGGTTCATTCCTGGCCACTCACTTGAGACGTTCCCCGAAGAGTGCGCAATGGTCCGCGATGCCGGCCACGAGATTGGGCTCCACGGGTATTCGCACGAGAACCCATCCGACATGACGTTGCAGCAGCAACGTGATGTCCTTGACAAGACATATCGACTGTTGACCGACTTCTGTGGGAAGCCGCCGCGAGGCAGTGTTGCGCCGTGGTGGGAGACGAGCGCAGAAGGCGTGGAGCTGATGTTGAGCTATGGCATTGAGTACGACCACTCAATGGCCCATGACGACGCGCATATGTACTGGCTTCGGACTGGAGACACCTGGACCAAGATCGACTACACGCAAGAGGCCAAGACCTGGATGAAGCCGCTGGTCAGAGGCAAGGAGACCGGTCTCGTGGAGATCCCCGGTAGCTGGTACATCGACGATCTCCCGCCTATGATGTTCATTAAGAACAGCGCAAACAGCCATGGTTGGGTGAACCCACGGGACGTTGAGGATATCTGGAGAGACCACTTCGACTACTTCTACCGGGAATTCGACGACTTCATCTTCCCTATGACGATACATCCAGACGTCTCCGGAAGACCGCATGTCTTATTGATGCACGAACGGTAAGTTGGCCGCCAAACCTCGCGTTGTCGAACATTCATCTGACCCACTTCATGAGTAGACTCATCGAATACATCAATAAGCACGAGGGTGTCGAATGGGTGACTATGGAGCAGATGTGCGATGATTTCAAGGCGAAGAATGCTCCTCCTGAGGGTGCAAAGATGCCTGCGCCGCCCGGGCAGATGCTATGAAAGTGCACACAGGAAGTGTCTAGTAGTAGTAGTTGTATAGCAATGGCGCTCTGTTATCCACAATTGCACCGTATGATCTCCCAGATAGGGTGGGCCATTTGCTTCCCCTCCTCCACTCTTGCTACTCACTCGGCCACGGCACGGCATTATTGGTTTGTTCAATGGCGGACCTGCAGCAGTGCCTATCAACCAAAGCCTAGCTCGGCCGTTTTGAGCCAACGCAGGCCGTTGCCCACCATACCCGGTGGACGAAGATATACAGGCCTGTGATCTGAGAGTGTTGCGGATAAGGACGGAGACGCATTGCAGAACGTGAACCAGGCTGGAGACTAGATGTATATCAACTCTCCCACCAACCTATGAACAAGTCTGAGAGCATCATGGCCACCATAACGGCTAAAACGAAGATCACTCGATCCGCCGAGACAAAGCTGAAGGTACGCCAGTTCCTCGCCTGTTGCGCCTGGTTACAGCCGGAGCGCCACGTGATTGACCCGCGCCTAACTCCTCGAGCAGATCATCGTTGTTGGAGCAGGACTTGGAGGCGTTGGCGCCGCGATCGCACTCTTGCTTGCGGGCCACGATGTGGACATCTTCGAAGCGGCGTCAGAGATCGGCGAGGTAGGAGCCGGCATCCAAATCCTGCCCAACAGCAGCAGGGTATTGCAAGCATGGGGCATGAAAGAGGCACTGGAGCGCTACTCCACGAAACCCGCGCAAGTCAACATGCTGGGATGGAAGGGAAACTTGATTTCGTCGATGGACTTCGAGGCCTCCGCCGCGCAGTACCCGGGCACCTTCTACTGGGACTTCCACCGAGCCAACCTGCACAAATGTCTGCTAGACCGAGCCGTGGAACTAGGGGTCCAGATCAAAGTCAATGCCAGAGTTGCCAACGTCGAGATAGTGGAGGCGGGTGAGAGCGCAACGGTGGTGCTCGAGAGCGGCGAAAGGCACACGGCAGACCTTGTCGTAGGCGCTGACGGCATCAACAGTCGCCTGCGTGAGATCATGCTCGGACAACCGGACCCACCACAGCTGACTGGCGACCTGGCATATCGATTACTTTTGTCCACGAAAGAGATGCTGAAGGACCCCGACCTGGCAGAGTTCGTTACCAACCCTCAAGTGAACTACTGGCTCGGACCGGATGCGCATGCCGTCAATTATGTCCTCCGGGGTGGCGAGCTCTTCAACATGGTCTTGCTTGTCCCTGACGACATGCCCATGGGAGCAAATACCCTCAAGGGCGACGTCGACGAGATGCGAGCCCTATACCACGACTGGGATCCGCGCATCCCCAAATTACTTGAGCTCTGCGAGTCGGTGTACAAATGGCGTCTCTGCATACGACAAGGTATGGATTGCTGGACCCATCCGTCCGGCGCATTCACACTTCTCGGAGACGCTGTCCACGCTACACTACCCTACTTGGCCTCCGGGTAAGACAACCCTCGTGTATCGCAGTGCGGCCCTCAGCCAACTCCAGCTGACTCAATGTTAGTGCCGGCATGGCCCTTGAGGATGCCGCTGTCCTGGGTGAACTCTTCAGCAGGAGTCAGAATCCCCGGTCGTCCGTTGAGAAGCAGCGACTTCTCACTCTCTACGAGCAATGCCGCAAGCCGAGAACGGAAATGGTCGTCCAACGAGGCAATCAGCAGCAATGGTTCTACCATCTGCATGACGGGCCAGAGCAGCGGGAGAGGGACCGCGCGATGCAGGCGATGGATCCCGGCGAGGCATTGGCATGGCGAGACTCGGGTCTGGCGCCGCAGCTGCTAGGTTACCGGGTCGAGGAGGACGTGGATCGGTGTTGGTCCCCAGGAACCGGCGCAGGGAGCAAAGGGGACGGTGTTGGCATGGACCCCATACAGGCACACTTGTAGTCACTCGATTGATGGCTTTTAGCCTAGGGAATCTTCGTACTCAATCTCCGATGGCTGCGGTATGAGGCCTTTCAGCACTTTCATACCCTCGTAGATCACCGCCCAGCGGATGTTCGACAAGTGCGTTGCCACGACACTTGTCAGCCCAGTGGTCGAGTACTTGCCAGCCAGCTGGGAGAGACACTCGGGTCCCCAGCCAGTCATTCCGCTGATGAGGGAGTTCATGTCCGTCGTAGCATCCCATGCGGTGTCGTGAAGTTCGCCAAGGGTGTCGCTTGTTCTGTGGGTTCCCTCATTGTCGTTGTGGGCGAAGTGAAAAGCCCAGCAGGTCAGCGTGGCGATGTACAGGCACCACGGGTAGTGGAAGGCCTTATCCACGTCCCAGTCGTCGAGATTCATGATCCCGTCCCGTAGCAATTGTGCAGCGTGCCAGGCCGCTCTGCTCGCTGCCGCTGTATCCTGGCTCGCCCACTCCTTCACGACACGGCGAGAGCGCTCGCGATCATGCGTGTTGATGGGTCGACCAATGATGTGCTGAGCACCGGCATAGATCTGAAGATCGAGGATCTCGACATTGAGCACAATGTGCGCGGCGTGGTAGATCGCGACGCTGCTCGCGTTGAAGCGAATGAACTCTTGCTTCAGCGAAGGGCTGTCCTTTAGCAACATCATCGTGTTCATGCAGTAGCCATCAAAGTCGGTCTTCCATGCGTCGTACGATTGGGCCAGACGAGATTTCCACTCTGACGCTGCCCCAATTGAGCCTATAAAGCGTTAGCTTGGAAGTCAATATCGTGATGCAAGTGGACGGACCCAAGGAAGTCTGGTCACGCCTCTTCATATCCCAAGCTATGGACATCAGGCCATGCAGGACCAAGAGCCGGGAAAGTGCGTTGATAGGCTTGAGAAGCGATCGGTGGCCCGGACACATGTACGCCTTCAGCACCGACAAGAACGTCACCTCGGACTCCTGTCGGTACTCCTTGGCCCACGTCTCTGCTGACTCGGCTTCCCAGGCCGCCGGGCCACAGGGTAAAGTCGTACGTAGCTCAAAGGCAGACATGCAGAGTGACTGGGAGAAGAGGACCGCATGTTGGGTGTCCCAAAGGAAACAGAGGAAAGCCACCCGCTTGCGTTGCTCGACATCCATGGCATAGCTCCACCGCGCCTCTGGATCTGCCGCGCTGTTCGTGGATTCCGTGGCTCTGACACTCTGGCAGTCGCTGCGCCGTATCAGGCTGTGAGACGCTCGTCAGCTTGCGCCAAGCACCGGGATGAGGGCACAATCGACTGACTTGATCAACATTCCATGGAAGAGGTGGGACATGTCATGCTGCTTCTGCCCCGCTCTGGACTTTCCAAAGCACTCGACTAACAGAATAGTCTGAAGCACCCACAGCTCAGGAGTCGCTGTGAAAGCGGCGTGCTGGATAATCTGGCTCCGCATCGTGTCGTGAATACACACGGCGAGCCTATGGGCGTCCTTGTCGCCGTAGGTCGCTCCGAGCAGCAAGACAGACAGAAGCAACAGTGGCTCCGCGCTGGAGGGACGGAATCGTGCTTTATGGATCAGAGGGTAGCAGACGTTGAACTGACGGAAAAACAGGTCGCAGTACAACTGCATGGCTGGCAGGGACAGCAATGGATGGTACCTGGTGATGAGAGATCCATCCGGGGCACTCGGAGCAGACTGGACAATCACATCGAGGACGTGGCTTCGCGAGATCTCGTCGACCGTCGGGGTGCTGCGAGATGCCTGAGCTCGGAACGACTGCCAGCTTCTTGCTCGACTCGAGGTTGACGTTGGTGGGATCTTCTCTGGTGGCAGAGTTGCAGTTGATGATGCTGGAGGGGCTGGTGTGGGTGCAGTCGCAATTTCAGGTTGCCGTGGCGCTTCAGAACCGGACGGCAAGGTCTTCTCGACTTCGAGTAGCCAGTTGTAGTTATCCATCGTGGTGAAGGGCATGTTAAACGAACTCGCTGCACAATGATTAGCACCATTCGAACCCGCACCGGCAAGCGCTTGGGCTTGGGATACCTGTGTCAGGATGGAACATGTCATCGAGCATCGCCGCACTCGGGTCCTGAATGCCAGACTGGGCGTTCTGGCTTTCCCACGAGGAGTCATCGATGAAGAAGTCGTATAGATCGGTCATCGGCGGCGTCGTGAACTGGGTAAGCTGGAACTGTGCCTGCAAATCCTCGGGCGTCATCGACGATGGGAGACACTCCGCATGGTTGCCGTCAAGGCTCGGAATCGACGGTGGCGGCGACACCAGCGCCTGGTTGTCCGGTGCTAAGAAGTCATCTGGCATGTGCCACTGGTCAGACATCATAGCGCTGGGAGGAAGCGGTGCGGACTGCTGCTGCTGCTGCTGGGCCGGGGCAAAGTGCGGCGCTGGACGTGGTCGGTCCTCAACAACGTTGCCGTCGGCATCCCGCCACATGCGCTTGCGTGTGCTCACGACACCGAGGCCTTCGCCCCCGGCTTCCTCGTCCTTCTGGCGGTGCCGGGCTATATGACGGTCCAACAGATCTTGGCGCTTGAAGATCGCGCTGCACCGCGGACACGAGCTGTCTTCGGGCCCGTGATTGAGCATGTGGCGCTGCAGGTGGTCGGAGCGGTTGAACGCTTTGCCGCAGCCCGGCCATTCGCACGGATGGCGTTTGTTGGCGTTGGAGGTCATGGCTGATGTCTGTTTACGCCTGGAAGTGCGGTGGTCTCAATCATTCCATTTCGCGCTTTGCGGTGATCTTGCCAGGCCCTCGTGATGACACCTAGGCAATGTGGCTACTGAAAGAGTGATACCTGGCCACGGCGACAGGATCCACCCGCTGCACCCGGCGCGTGCCATGAGCGGCGCGATAGCCACGCCTCCTTCGACAGCCATTCAACCGTGGCATATCGATACGTAAGGAGTTGGCCGAGCGAGATAGCAAGTTGGTAGCAAGGGTGGGGGGAGGAAATGTGGAAGTGGAACAAGAGTGGGGGGGAGGTAATGAGCCAGATAGGGCGGGCGACTTCCGAGACCGCCGCAGTAGATCACCTGACCGCGCCTAGACTATGCACCAAACATGCGAAACCCTCAATCAACGCTATCCTTACGCTCCGCTGCCATCAGGCCCCGCCCCGACCGCCGGATAATCCACATACCCCTTCTCCGGCGGGTCAGCCCCGTAGAACGTGTTGCGATCATACTCATTCAACTGCAACCCCTCCGCCAACCGCTTCGGCAGGTCGGGATTCGCGATGAACCAGCGCCCGAACACCACGGCATCCGTGTCTCCCGCTTCCAGCTTCGGCGCCGCGTTGTCACGTGTGAAGGCGCCGGCGCTGAGGAACTTGATGTCGGCCTTGGCCAGAATCTCGCGGAAAGGCGTTAGGGAGTTGGGCCGGGCGGCGACGGCTTTGCCACTGGCGGGTGCGCCGTCGGCCAACGAGTCCAGCTTCGCTTGCTCGTCCAGCACCTCGTCGAAGCGCGGCTCGACCATATGGACGTACGCGAGCTGGTGGGCTTTGGGCAGGCTGGCGATCTGTTGGCAGAGGTACGCCCAATGCGCATTGGGGTCCGAGTCGCGCGTGTCTTGGAAGTAGTTGAATGGCGAGAGGCGGATGCCGACTTTATCCGCGCCGACGGCCGCGGTCACGGCTTCGATCACTTCGAGCGTGAAGCGGCAGCGGTTCTCGACCGAGCCGCCGTAGGCGTCGGTGCGCTTGTTCACGTTGTCGTGGAGGAACTGCTCGAGGAGGTAGCCGTTGGCGCTAAGCGACAGCGCTCTGTTAGCCCCCACGACGAAAGAAGGGTAAAGGGCCATTACCCAAACGGGCTTGGGGACACCGCACTTACCTGTGGATCTCCACCCCGTCGAACCCAGCCTGCAAAGCCCTCTTGGCCGCAGCGCCAAACTCCGCAGTAGTCTCCCGGATCTCGCCCACAGTCATCGGTCGCGGCGGCGTCTGCGCATAAGGCGACCCATCCAGCCCATTCCCCTCCAGCGGAATATCACTCGAGCTCACGGGCGTCTCCCCGCCAAGGAAACTCGGCACAGTGGCGCGCCCCACATGCCACAGCTGACAGTAGATGAAGCCGCCCTTCTGGTGCACGGCGTCCGTCACGCGTCGCCAGCCCGCGATCTGGCTGGCGGTGAAGATACCCGGGATGCCTGGGTAGCCGCAGGCGAGAGCTGTGATGGGGCAGGCTTCGGAGAGGAGGAGGCCGCCTTTGCTGGCGCGTTGGCTGTAGTATTGCACGTTGATGTCTCCCGGCACAAAGACGCCGTCGGACTCTTTCGGGGCCCGCATGCGTGTCAGGGGAGCCATTACGACGCGGTGTTGGAGTTGGACGTGGCCCAGACGCAGAGGCTGGAAGAGCGGAGTGTCCTCCAGGGCCTTGAAGCCGGATGGCGAGATGCGTGAAGGCATGCTTGGGTTTGACGTTTGTGTTTTGGTTGAATGCTCAGGGCGGACAGTACGGCGGGATTCGTTGCTAAGGTGGCGAAACCAAAGGCGCGAGGGCTTCCTGAAGTAAGAGGAAGGGTTGCGAGAAACCGGGCATGCACTTACTGTCTTGAAGTGATCGTCCACCTGTCGCCCTTGTCCACATACATGTCAATCAGTCTGTGAAGTGGATACAATTCCGGCAGATCCAAGGCGCGACCACTGTCGTCCGCCGCAGTTGATGGAAGGTTTGCACATCCATCGTTCGTGATAGCGCAAGAAGATGGACTAGCTCAGTTGACAGCCCGTATGTTCGGGGCAAGAGTGGACAAACATAAAAAATGGTCTGTGCGTCGCCATGATCTAATCGCAAGCTCTACGCTTGCTTCATTAAAGTATGTATGTGCCGAGGAGGCGACGGGCGAATATTTTACACCACTGTACAGCATCTTGTCCCGTTCAGCAGCCGGTGCACTGCGCCACGGTCGGTATCACCCGCTCCAAATACCCTTCCCACTGCGGCGGCGTGTGCTTCCTCTGGTACTTGGACCCGCTGCTGGCCAGCAAGTGCTCCGTCGCGCTCGCATACTTGATCAAGGTCGCCTCGCTGAAGGCCGTCCCCATGAACGCAAACCCAAACGGCATGCCGCTGAGCGAGTGCACGTACGCCGGGATGGTGATCACGGGGTACCCGGCCTGCGCCGCAATCTGAATGCTCTGCGCCACGTCGGGCGGAGCGAGTAAGGCGTCGAGTTTCGTGCCGTTGTGGAGCAGGGCGGCGTCGATGCCGTCCTCGCGCGTCGTGCGTTGGCAGAAGCCGAGGGCTTGCCAGTAGGTTTCGTTCATGATGCCGCCGGTGGCGAGGGAGGCGAGGAAGCCGTCTTGGCCGGAGCCGAAGGCGGGGTGGATGCCCGGGGTGCCGCCTTCGGTGCCGACGTTGTCGATGTTGTACTGCACGATGTCGGCGAGGGAGCGCATGGGGGTGTTGGACAGCTCCGAGAGGTAGGTGGCGATGTTGTTGTAGAAGTCGACTTTGACGTAGCTGTACTCGGACTCGTTGGAGTACCCGCGAGTGGTACCGTAGTCCCTGCGGATGGTGTTAGCTTGGCTGAGGGGCTTCGACGACGTGGATGCGCGCTCACCAGTTCCAACCATCGGGGCTCACGATCTCCTTGTAGTACGGGAGCTCTGTGCCGTTGACGATCGTCGCACCCGCCTTCTCCAACAAGCTCACAATGTCGAGCAGGTAGTCCAATTGCTCTTGGTCCGCCAACGCCCAGAAGGAAGCCCATGGGATACCGAATTTGGCGCCCTTCAGCGCAGTCGAGTTGGCCAGGTACTGCACAAAGCCTCCACCGGGCGTCTTGCCGACTTGCGCCGAAGTGTAGTTGTCACGCGAGTCTACGCCGTAGATAGCGTCCAGAGCATACACAGCATCCCGTACCGTCTTGCCAAAGGCGCCGACGGTGTCCTGGTGAGTGGACTCGGGGATAACGCCATTGCGGGAGGTCAAGCCGACCGTGGGCTTGATGCCGACCACTGCGTTCCGCTCGGCAGGGTTGATGACACTGCCATCCGTCTCCGTGCCCAAAGCGAACGGGACGACGTTGTTGGAGACTGCGATGGCACTGCCGGAGCTGCTCCCTCCCGGGTTCACGGTGAAGTTATACGAGCTTCGCGCTTGCCCGCCTCTGCCGGAGTAGCCCTCGGAGTAGTTGTTGCTGCGCATGTCTGCCCATTCGCTCAACGTGGCCTTGCCCATTAGTACAGCGCCGGCTTGGCGCAACTTGTGGACGACGTGGGCGTCTCGAGGCACGACAGACCCTTGTAGCGCCCAGCTTCCAGCGGTGGTCTGCATCTTGTCCTTGGAGGCGATGTTGTCCTTGACGATGAAGGGAATGCCGTGCAGTGGAGACCTGACTTGGCCATCCTTCCTTTCCGCATCCAGGGTGGCGGCAATCGCGAGTGCGTCCGGATTCATCTCCAAAATGGAGCTGCGCAGCGGTTGTCAGCAGGCGGCAGTCAGACATGGGCTAGCCCGTCTTACTGGATGTATTCCGTGGTTTGGAAGTTCCGCTGCATATAGCATGTCACCAGTTGCTCACTGGTCAGGTTGCCGCTGGCCATGTAGCTTTGCAGCTCGTCAATGGTGGCATCCTCGATTGTCACGCCGTTGCACGTGGGCATAGCGAACAGCTTTGCAGCCGAGGCATTCTCCCTAGGAAAGTAGTAGGGGAACGGATCGGTCAGGAGCTGCGAGTTTGCAAGGCCGCTGGCATTGGCGGTGTTGTAGGTGGCGCTGCTGGCTCGCACCAACGAGGCGAGTGCCAGGACGCACGCTACGCGCCCAGAGGCGTGGGAGGTAGGTTGCGGGTGCATTATTATTATTGTGAAAGACGCTGCAAGTGTTTCAACAGCAGTCTCAGTCTCAGGGAGGTGGGAGGCAGAGGCAGACTTTAGCGATGCAGGTACCGGAAAACTTTAAAGCTTCCTGCTCCTTTTCGCCGCCACAAAAGTCTAGCGAGCCTAGATGGCTTCCCTCGTTCGCGCTTGCCGTTTCCAGCGAAGTGGAGTCGGCCTGCAGCAGGGTTCATCATCATCCATGCCGACATGCCGCGCGTGTGGGTCCCGCGGCACTTCGCTCGAGATGTGGTTGGATCGGCATAATAACGATAATGTACTAATGAGTGTAGTGCAGACTGCAAAGAACTTTTAAGAACATTAATGATGCAGGGCAGTGGATCAACCAACAACCACGCTACTACTTGCTAGCTACGTGTACCTACCACCGCTGCACTACTTAGTGCACCACTGTAAGTGTACCACCGAGGCAACCAAAGCAGCCCACGCTCTCCCTCTCCCCTGCTTGGGAAAACCATACCGTCTGTGTCCTTCCTCCCTCCCTTGCACGCCTAATAATCCCGACTTCCTTCCCTCTAATCATCATCTTATCGCTTTAAGAAACGGGGCGAGCGGGG
The DNA here is from genome assembly GCA_035135055.1 of Oleoguttula mirabilis. NCBI lineage: Eukaryota > Fungi > Ascomycota > Dothideomycetes > Mycosphaerellales > Teratosphaeriaceae > Oleoguttula > Oleoguttula mirabilis. The sequence goes on along the minus strand of JAVFHQ010000076.1, from coordinate 4,406 downwards.
CAGCATCACAACGCCATGTCGTCGCCAATCGACTCGCAGGCCATCAAGGCCGCGCTGGCGAGGCCAAATTACATCCCATTAGACATCACGGCCGCACTCTTGGAAGAGAGCCGCGACAAGTCAGCCATCGTAGCCATCCTGTTCGTCGGCGCCTTGGTTTATGTCTTCGTGGCGCTGAGAAGCTATGCTCGCGTCTTCATCACCAAGCACTTCGGCCTCGACGACTGGCTGGCCCTGTTGACCTTGGTAAAACCATCCATCACCCGCCACAAGACAAACGCAGACCCCTCAGTCAGCATCTCGACTAACACCAGCGCCTAGATCCTGTACACGGCCTTCATAGCCCTCTGCATCGTCCTCATCCATCTGGGCTCCGGCCGCCACTTCGCCTACATCGAATACATCATGACCAACGCCGTCCAGAACACCACCGAGGTCCTCGACTTCGTCGCGCACATCGTCTACACCACCGCCCTCCTCGCCTGTCGACTCTCGGGCCTCGCCTTCTACGCCCGCATCGCCGACCGCCACGGCCGCCTCACCTGGTGGATCCGCGGCGCCGCCGTCTTCATGATCTGCGGCTACCTGCCCCAGCTCTTCCTCATCGTCTTCCACTGCCTGCCCGTCACCGGCTACTGGCCGTACTCCTTCCAGGCCGAGGTCAACAACTTCACGTGCTTGGCGTGGGGCGAGGTCTACGTGACCAACAGCGTCATCTCCCTCATCTGCGACATGATCCTGTTCACCATCCCGGCAACCATCGTTGCCCAGCTGAAGATCAGTCGAGCCGGCAAGCTCAAGCTGTTTTGCATTCTCATGCCCGGCCTGCTTGTCATTGCCATCTCTTGCGCGCGGATGTACCTGGTGATTGTTGGCCAATGGGATGTTGATGAGTCCTGGAGCTATGGTGCGTACCTCGCGAGTATCACCTTTCAGTGCCCCTACCCTATCCATCAGCTCAGGTCATCGCGTACAGCTTTGGTGCTCTTTCCCTTCGCCGCATCCCGATGTACTTCATACAACTCACATGCTCGTCGCCAAACCACTGGCTTCTCGCGCTTTGCAACACGCAGTTGCCCACGGCTGATCCACATGCTAAATCCTACCCCCACAGACCCGCTCCTAGCCGTCGAGTCATCCGAGATCGGTTCCACCCTCATCGCTCTCTCCATCCCCGCACTCAAGCCCTTCTTCGGCAGCGTCTTCGCCTTCCTCGACCGCACCTTCGTCTCGACCCCGCGCCCGGATTGGTACCACCCCTCAGGTCCCACCACCGGCGCCAGCCAGCGCAACGAGACCCGCGTCATCGAGCTCGACAAGTACGCCGCCGGCGCCGAGTCCCGCGTCGCGATAGCAGTGCAGCCGGCGACTCGGTCCCCCCAGCCATCGACGGCCCACAGCGGCGCGAGTACGGGCGCAAGCGACGAGAAGGCGTACGCGCCGGTGGATTGGGTGAAGTATACTGCCACGGCCTCGCGGGGGGGTCATACGCGGAGTCCCAGCGTAAGGAGTAATCTGTCGCAGACGCCTATGATACGCTATCAGCAGGATTATACGGTGTCGCGTGAAGCAGCGCCGAGCGCAACGTATGTTACATGAGTACTAAACATGAGTACTAAGGGGTTCATCAACTCGTTTTGTGCGCTTTTTTCTCGCTGTGAGGGCATCTGTTCAATGGTCCTTTTCAGTGCACGCCTGTCGCACTGGTCAGCGTCTTGCTCTGGACCTCCAATGCGGCGACTCTCACTGCAGCATTTGAGGGTTCTATGGCATGCTGCTTGTGCCGTGAATCACAGTTCCACTCTTCGAATGGTCCGTTGAGCAAGGACGTCGCTCGGGTGGAGCCCGAGATCGGTCAACGACAGGCGGACCATACGATTGTCACACCCCAAGAACAAGTGGGCACCTTGATGTCGGACACGTTGCGGAACGCTGTGCAGTCCCGTCATCTCCTCGTCGTGAGTCGGCAGTCCTGGGCGCAGCAAGTGAGCGTGCCAATTAGGCCGCAGACGATCGAACCACACGGCCGGGTTCGGCATTTGGCGATGTGCCAAGCAGCGCCTTGATTCACATGAGGGCGACCATCGCTCCCCCTGCAGCTTCTGAGGTGTGCGCACATGGCAGGCCTTTCACCTGAGATGCAATCGTAGCGCCTTACGAACCCATCATCTATAAACGCCATGCAGGCTATACCGCGTCAGGCAGTATGTGGCAGGATCGGCGGCCAAGCCCGTACTCGAAATCCGACACTACACCGCTGCAGGCCGCATGCCATTCGCCACCCGCCCTCTGCATCATCTGGGAGCCTCATCCCGGCGCTGCTAAGCCTACGTTCCACCATTCTGGATCGACGGGAGGGCTCCTGCGCCTCGCCCGAGGACTGGCTGTTTACTTTAAGCTCAAGTCCAGCTGGACCGAAGGCGCCCGAAGGCGTAGTCGGAGTTATGCGACATGATGCCGACCTGGGCGATCTATTAGTTTGCTGCACTGAGAATGCACGACCAGTGAATCATACCCCGTCATAGACAGAAGAGCCTTCCTTGCCAATGACGAGCCAGAGCCATCCAGCATCTACAGCGGCGTACTTGTTCATGTCCCACCCGTAGGACCGATCCTACGAGGGAGCCAGACTCTTCATCCCGGGATGCCAAAGCGATCCGATGGTCTTGTAAGTCGACTCAACCATGCGCTTGGCATTCTGCTTCATCACCGAGTCCTCCGGTATGTATTTGTCCCACAACGTCAGCCCGTAGAGACACACCCCGAAGTAAGTGGGTCTGTTGAATTCGGACAACGTGTTGGTCTCGTTGAACAATTTGACAATCTGCTTGGCGTAATACTCGCTCGCCACAGTTAAGTTGGTGATATTCACGCGACGGCCAGTCCACCCAGACACGAGCGCACGCATAATGGACGGGTTGCTGTTGCATCAGCATGGAGAGATATTCTCGCCCGGCGAGACGCTAGGAGTCCGGTAGAAGTCCCCAATGGCGCTAGCCACCAAGGACTCGAGGATAAGGGCCTGGAGATCAGCGCTGCGTAGGTGGGGGAATTCTTCTAGGGCGATGATGAGGGACGTGCCGATGAAACCTCTCTAGTTCGGGTCGATGCTGGTTCAGAGTAGGGCCGGGTAGTCGAAGGTGCCTAGCACCGGCTCTTCGGGCCCTTGTTAGTAGGTGCCGTACCAAATCGCCTACGGGTTAGAGGTATACTATCTATAGATAGTTAGGTTAAGCGTCTGCTCTGCCTTCGCTACGTTGTCGCCTTGGTTCTGCGCAAGCAAGCTAATAGCGTACTATATAGATATCTGCATCTCGTACTATAAAGCGCTAATGCTATTTTAGTTATTCTTATTAAATATATAGCTAGTATAAGGGTCCTAGAAGTAATCTAGAGTTACTATAGAGTCTTAGAATAAGAAGTAGGTACTATTAGAAAAAGAGTTAGAATAGACTATATCTACTAAAGCTAAAGAAGCTAATATAGCTAGCTAAAGATAAAGGTAGTAAGAAGCTTTATAGTAATAAAGAAGGTTACTAATAGAGATAGGAAGTCTTTAATTCTAGTAGTATAGTAGGTATAATTATATACTTATTCTATTAGAATATATTTATATATTCTTTCTATCTAAGCTACTAATATAGTCTATCTTATTAGTAGAGTAGATAAGATAGAATATACTATACTACTATATAGACTATACTCTAAGTATACTTATATAGTAAGTAAGAAGTCTACTAAGCTAGACTACTAGTATCTTAGCTAGTATAGATTACTATATTAGCTAGTACTATAGAATATAACTCTACTATAAGAATACTATTATTATATAGGTAGATAGTACTAGGTACATAGTAGTAAAAAGAGTACCTTAGACTAAGTATAAGAGAAATTCTTAGAAAGCTCTCTACTAAGTATTTCTTTTAAAGTAATATTACTTTAGCTCTCTAAGCTAAGTCTATAAAGGTTTATAGAGCCTTTATAGAGAGTTTATAAGTATTCTACTTTAAACTCTAGACTTACCTAGACTCTTTATATAATACCTATATAGAGTCTATAGAGAGTCTATAAGAAGTCTATAGAGTCTCTATATAGTGTCGTAGTGTATAGGCCTACGCTATCTAGCCTTAGTCGAGATAACGGCTTGTTTGTATATAGATAGTTACACTCTTATAATATAGTAAGTAGGCTACAATACGACATTATAATACAGTTTATATAGTTATTTATCTACCTTATTAACGTACTACTCCTTCGTTAGGTAGCTGTCTTATATATACTAGCTAAGATCTATATACCCCGATATATTCTAGTACCTACACCCTAAACGAGACTATAAAGGTGCTAGTTTAATAGGCTAATAATTAATAATAAGATAATATATATAGTATATATAGGTATAGCTT